>RSEH01000142.1:0-122865 GCA_006503475.1 Stentor roeselii
CTAAGAAGGTAGTATCATATATCAAGGCAGTAGCTAACATGAAGGTATGAGACGATCAGATGGTAAGTGAACTAAAGCTGGTCGTGATTTTAATTAAGGTCGTATTTGACACCAAGGTAAAAATCATTAGAATGTAACAGATACTAAGACGGTTGTTATTTATATTCAGGTATATATAATAAGTAAACGTTTGGGACTTGAACCAGAAGAAATGCGAGCAATGCCAAGTTGGTGAGCCTAACTGTAATAATGATGGCAAGTATGCCCGACGATGGAAAGATATTTACCGTGAATGCATTTTCAAGGAATGGGGATATTAGATTGGTAGATAAGTAATAGTTTTAGTTCAGATAATTCTAGTCTTGAGTAGCAGTTCTAGTTGTTAAGAAATAGTTTCAATTACTAATTAAACCATCTGAAAATCATACTTAATTTAAGTTATTAATTCTCTATCTAATTCACTCTTTGGCACTCTGATAATTAAATTCATGATATTCAATCTATAAACACTCTATGATCTCCAAATTAATCGATTTATTACTCGTATATTATCTTTCATCATTTAATAACTTGGATTTCTACAACTATTAAAAAGTTTTTTGATAATTTCAGTATGTCTGGAGGCTGTATAAGATGTTGTAGAATTTATGTTGAAACCATCTAAGTAGATGCAAGTGTTTCTGGACTCGATAATGTTTGTAGAGTCCCAACAGCTTACACAGATATCTGAAAATGAGCACGTTTTGCACCCGGATTGCATGAATGGCATGTTTTAACCAGCATAAGCCAAAGCTTTGAATTTCTGCAATTGCAAAAAGTTTTAATAATCTATAGAAAATTCAATTTTCTGGAAAATAGTTAACCAGCTGAAATATATCTAAATAGAAGTTTCCGATGAAAATAAAGTTTTTGGTTAAAATATTGTTAGAATCCTGGTAGATGACAAAATAAAAAAGTGGCTTAACTTAACTTATAAATTTTCAGAGATTCATATAAAAATGAGACTTGTAAATATTGAATAATTATTTCACATATCAATCATACATACTCCCACTAAACACTTAAAAGTTGATTTTTAGAATCGATTTTCATAAATTCTTCAAATTAATTAAAAATTGATATTTGTAATATTTCATCTCTTAATAAATATCTTAGAAATTTGATTGAATCTATTTTTCAATATAAACACTTAGATTTCTCAAAAATTATTCCCTTTATTCACCAATCCCTGTTAAAAATTGCATATTGTCTTATTTTCTGAACTAATTAAATTAATTTTTTCAATTTGTGGAAAAGTTCTTGCAGTGTGTCAAGTAAATATTTTTCGAAAATTTCAATAAATAACTCATAAATTTTAACATAGTAGTGTTTAAGAATAAGAAAATTTACTTATTTTATTGTTTTCTATGATCATATTCCTTTCTGATGAGCAATTCTAAAATTTTTTGAAAATTTTAGTGTTTAAATTTGAATGAATCTATTTCATTATACTGTCCTGATACCTTTAAACGACATAGTCTGTCTACTCTGATGATCAGATTAGACAGAGTTGAAATTAAAATTGAAAATCTTGATCCTTCTTCAAGGGGACCCCTGAGATAGGTTTCAGCTCTTGATAGCATACATAGTTTATAATCCCCTAAGCGACATTTATCTAGTTCAAGTTTTTTTAACAACAACTCTCAAAGGTCAATCCCACCAAATTCTTCTAAAATTTCTCAACCTTAATTAAGTCTCATTAGTGTCTAGCGAGTACAAAATCATAAGATCATTAAACCCTTTCTTCTAATCCTTCCCAAACTTCCTCCCTCAACCTTCCCCCAACATAAAAATTGTAGACACTAAAAAATATAGAACTTTAAGCACAAGTCTACAAGGAAAACCATCCAAAAGTCCTTATAAATAATGGCTGACAGTTGTTTTATGCCTGGATGTCGAAATCCAGCGACATACGGATGCTCCTGCGACACTATCATAAAGACGTGCTTGGATCATATCAACCATCATACGATAAGTCCTGGAAAGCACGAAATCTTCATCGAATCGACTCAGTCGAGAGAACGAATCAAAGCTGCCATGGCCACCCTGGGCGGTGTCAACATGCAGACCCTCAACGAAGGCAAGGAAATGTTCCAAGACCTCTGCAGCAAGCTCTGCGGACTTGTTGATATGTTTACTAAGAGACAACAATGCCTCATCGACCTTAGCTCTCAGAAGTTCACCCCTGACCTGGAAGACAGAATCAAAGAACTTGAAAAAGTCGACATACGCTTCAGAAAACGAGAGGAATTCCAACAGCTACTTGATAGACATCTATCATCGGAACAGGATTACATGGATTACTCTCATTTCCAGGAGTTCAAAGTTGACTTTCAGAATATCGCTCTTGGACTTCAGCAGAATAATGAGTACTTGCAACTTGTTGCTCAGCAAACTGAGCAGGATAAGAAGGAAAGATTCAAGATGAATAAGAGAATTGAGGAGATTGAAGAACGGTTGAACTTGCAGGATGAGGGTTTTAAGAAACATGAAGTTGAGATTCAGGACTTTTGTGTTGAAGTCGATAAATGCTTGAAACAAACTGTGAGTGTTGAGAAAATGATCAGGGTTGAAAGCAAGAAGATTAAAGAGATTACTCGAGTTAGTGCTGAGGGAATCAAGAATGAGAAAAGGATGATGGAGAGAATGGTTCAGGAAAAATGTCAGGATCTTAATGCTAAAATTGCGTTGGTGCAGCAGAATGAAAATAGTTTTAGGGAAAGGGTGCAGAAGATTATGGATGATATTGAACAGGAAAGGGTTAGAAGGGAGGAAAATGAAAAAAAGAGAGCTGAAGAAATTGCAAAAAAAATAGCTGAAGACTTAGAGAGGGAGGCTAAATTGAAGGAAGAAGAAGAATTGAAGAAAGGTCATCCTGAAAAGAGTAGAAAATATATAGGAAAGGTAGATGCAATGAATCTCAACCAAAAAATAGAATATCTGCATGATACTGACTTAATGAAATGGGCAAATAATGGTTTAAATTGGCATAAACAATATGTAAAAGAACTTTTAATTTCAAATGATGGAAAGTATTTATTCATTTGTGAGGTACATTTAGACTGTACATTTAATCAGATGGTAGGGGAAAATAAGGTAAATTTACAACAAAGGGGGTAGTGCTTACTAAAGCAGGTATGCAATCATCAGTTGGTATCATTAATAAGGTATAAAAAACAAAAGAGAGTTATTGACAATCAGGTATAACAAAGAAAGACTGTTATTGACAATCAGGTATAACAAAGAAAGACTGTTATTGACAATCAGGTATTTAACAGCAAGATGGTTAGAGACTGTAAAATTGAAGCAGAGTAGCAGGTGGTTAAATCTAAGAAGGTAGTATCATATATCAAGGCAGTAGCTAACATGAAGGTATGAGACGATCAGATGGTAAGTGAACTAAAGTTGGTTGTGATTTTTAATAAGATCGTATTTGACACCAAGGTAAAAATCATTAGAATGTAACAGATACTAAGACGGTTGTTATTTATATTCAGGTATAGTAAAAAAGTGTACGTTTGGGACTTGAACCAGAAGAAAGACGAGCAACGCCAAGCTGATGAGCCTAATTATTTGAATGATGGCAAGTATGCCCGACGGTGGAAGGATAAATACCCTGAATGTGTTTTCAAGGAATGGGGATATTAGATAGATAGATAGCTAATAGTTTAGTCAGACATTTAATATTTGTTTGGGAAATAGATTTGATGATCAATTAAACCAGCTTAAAACTTCAATTAAAGATGAAGCTATGAATTGAAATAATCATTTATTAATAGCATACTATATTCGAATTCACCTTGAAGAAGTAAATAATAATTGTATCGAAATAATTAATTTGAAATGCCGATGATATAGTAATGCAGTTATAAAAAATAGAGTATAGTTTTCAATATGTAATCGAATGCTTTTGAAATTTTAGTTATATTTATCAAGAAAATACTCGAAATATAATTATTTTTGAATTCTTGACTCCATTTACTTTGTTTAATGCTTGATTTCAATTGCAAAATAAAATTTTACCCAAGATCATATAGAAATTCATTATACTAAGAATACTATATTCGTTCTGTAGCAATTTCGAAGGCTTATTTAATAAATTTTAAAATACAAAATTAAAATTCCTAAAGTCACTAGTAAAAAATTTTTCAAAAACCTCTTGGGAGTTATATTTTAATACTAATTCCCCACAATTTAAATGTAATCAATTAAGGATATGTTTTTAAGGTACCTTAGAAATTATAAGAATTATATTATACAAGATAGTCAATGACTGAAAAGTGTAACTAAAAATCACAGAAAAATGTAATCTATCTTATACAACATGAAAATATTACAACTCTCTATAAATATCAAAACAAATTACAAGTATATAAACAAAAAGAATTCCTAAATAATCATAATAAAATTCACTTCATCCATAATACCCAAAATAAGACTTGCCTCATTAAACTTCCATCTGCACATAAATCTTCCAAAGTTCATCAATCTTAAATTATTTTAATCACTCATTGATGTTTTGATAATCCTTCAAATCATTTGAAAGTCGATTTGACTATGAAAAAGAATGAAGTTTAATTCATATAAATACAAGTCACTATGAAATCGACAATAATTCACCTTATACTCCAAATATTTGATTTTTAAGTAGTGAAACAATTCAATATAATAAAAACTCAATCTTTATGCATTTTTGTAAATTTAGATCCATGAGTAGGTCTTTCGAAAAAAAAAAAGGAAAATTTCAGTCTTTTCCCTTTGAAAACTTAATATATGAGTGATGTACACCTTTTATCAAAATTATTTCTATTTAGACTAATATTAAATCTTATAACATTCTATTCCCTTTCACCAACTATTCAACTTAAAACATCAATTCCCAAATTTTCAAATCCATTTAAAGTAAAAAATTTCCAAAACATAATCAAAATCCAAAGAAAGTCCTAAAAAAACCCAAAACTTGTAAAAATCAAAGAAGTTTCAAATTCAAACATTTGAAAAAAAAACTCTCCAAATCCTTAAATCCCAACTTTTCCATTAAAAATTTAATCTTTCCCATCATCTCTCAACAAAAACACCCGTTTCCTTCTTTCCAAAAAACAACATTTTCTGTTATACTAGGTGAATTCCATCTCCTAAAAAGTCTAATAAACAATGGACACCGAAATCGGAAAAATTCTAGCCCGTCAAACAATGAGATCCGCCAAATGTCGACTAAACTTCGCCTTCAAAGCGTCGATTTGGTGCCTTCTGACGAACATAATCCTAGAAACGATGATAAACGGGTTATACCACAACCTTGAATACAAAATATTTCTACTTCTAGGTCATGGAATGCTGATAGTTCAAAATCTTCTAACAAATTATTCAGATTCCTTAAAAGTCCTGACTTCCTACATGATTGGAGAGGCTCTTAACCTCATCCTGATTTACTTCACGTTTTTCCTTTACCCGAACTACGGCGTCATCTGGTCTCAAATGTCAGGTTACATCCTTTACTACTACCAAGCCTATCTCTGCCTAACCACCCGAAGTTGCTTTTTACTCAGTTTAAAACAATCAGTCCTTTGGCTGGGTGTCGGTCTTTACTTCCAAAAAATCGACATAAATGACTTCAGCTGTTTCGTTGCAGGTTTTTTTTCTCTCCTGGCGTTGCAAGTGACATCGATGTACTTCGAACATTTAAAAGAAACTGAAATTTGCAAGTCCAAGTACCGTGTCCGAGAACTTAATAAAAAAATGACGGAAATTCTTGAAACTATTCAAGATCTAATTATTGTCCTTTCAACTGATCGAAAGGAGTTATTTTCAAATTCAGCTCTTCGAGTCTTCCTCGCCAAGCAGGACTTGTTCCAGGTGTTGTCGACATTTGAGTACTCCAAACAGTACTCGAATCAATTACCTGCTCACAAGACTCTTGCCGAAGGGATTGACTTGGCCTTGGCGCTTCCTGTCGGAAGCGCGGTACAGTTCGGGGTGGTCTATAAACAGACAGTGTACCTTGAATGGTCTTCAAAAGTAATTAATTGGGACGGCTGCGCCGTCCTTATGCTTTGTGGAAGAGATGTCAGTAAAATCATAGAACTGGAAAAGGAAAACAATGAAAATAACTATAAGTCTGCATTGATCTCAACAGTTTCTCATGAACTTAGAACACCCACAAATGCAATTATGACAATCGGGTCTATTATTCAAGCTTCTGGAGAACTTACGAAAAATACTTCACAACAAATGGACCTTCTTCTAGGATCTTGTAATTATCAGCTCTGTCTTATCAATGACTTACTTGATTATGCACAGATCGTAGCAGGGTGTTTGAAAATCACGAAGACTTGTTTTAATTTTGAAGCTTTGTTGTCAGAATGTGCTAGTTTTATTCAACTTCAGATGGGAAACCAGATCCAGTTATTGAAAATCATTGAAAACGTTCCTGAAAACATCATAACAGACCCGAATCGTTTAAAACAAATTCTTTTAAACTTATTGACAAATGCACGAAAGTTCACTTTAAGAGGGTGCATAACATTATCTCTTAAATACGAAAAACCAAAACTTCTCATCAGTTGTAAAGATACAGGAATTGGAATACCAGAGGAAAAATTATCATCACTTTTTCGAGCTTTTAGTAAAATTGAGAATTCCTCTGAAATTAACACCCAGGGTGTTGGCCTTGGCCTTGTCATTTCGAGCATGTTGGTTCAGAAGTTGGGAGGTGATGGAATCAAAGTCAAGTCAAAAGTTGGAGTCGGGTCTACTTTTGAGTTTTTTGTTTTGGTTGATGAAGCAGAGACTTGCTTTGCTGATATCGCCAATGAGAACCCAAAGGTACAGATTCCTTTGATGTTGGTAAAAAATATTAACAGTAAAGTCAGAATTTTAATTGTTGATGATGTTTATTTCAACATCATGGCTTATGTCGAAATTTTTAAAACTGAAGGTATTCGATGTTCTTATGCTATGAATGGTGAAGAGGCGATTGAAAAAGTTTTAGAATTTGATAGGTTTTCGTGTATTTTAATGGATTGTGAAATGCCGATACTCGATGGGTGGGAAACAACAAAACGTCTAATATCCCTTCAAACCAAAAAAGTAATCGAAAAGTTACCTCCTATAATCGGAGCCTCCGCACATTCAGAAGACGATCAAAAGTCCAGATGCCTTCAAGCAGGAATGAAAGACTTCATCACAAAACCTTGTCCAAGAGAAATTTTGTTCCATAAAGTTAAGTTTTGGATACTTGCTAACTAATTTAATAATGGAAAAAAAAATCGACAGCAACTGGGAAAAGCTGGAAGAAGCCATTCAGATCCACGAGTCAAGTTTTTCACCAGAAAATCCCAAATCTCGGAAGTACTCCGCAGGCTTCAAAAGAAAAAACTCTTCCAGTGTCCGGAGCAGGTCGACTTGTAAAGAAAGTTCCGGGTCAAGACCTCAGACTTCTTCTTTGTATCGATCGTTTTTTTCACAGAACTTTGAAGTCTTACCTTATCAGGTCATTCAAAATATCTACTTTGCTAAGTGTCAGGACCTTGAAATTCCTGTCGTTCCTGAACAGGAAAAACGGTTTTTCGCTTATTGTTCTGCACATTTTGGAAGGAGGAGGTTTGAGTTGAGGGAAAATGGACTTGGACCTCACTCCGCTAAGGCTATTGGAGAGGCTTTGAGGAATAATCAACATTTTGCTTATGTTGACCTGGCTAAGAACTTTTTGAGGGATGAAGGAGCGCTTGTTTTGATGAGGATGTTGAAGAAGTCGACTAGTATTGTGCATATTGATCTGTCTTCAAACGATATAACATCTGAAGGAAGCGAGCAATGCATATCAGAACTCCAAGCCCACCAAAGCCTAATAAGTTTAAACCTATCAAGCCACGAAGGAATGCACCGAAACCGAATCGGTCTTTCCGGGAGTCGATCCTTATCCAATCTTCTCCTCCACAGCGAAATAATCCAATTCCTAAACCTAGCAGGTACCGGTCTGGGTTCAGAAGGTTTAGAGACCTTAATGGAAGGACTAGAGTCAAACCGAAGTCTTCTTTCACTGAACCTTTCCCACAACTCAATCAATTCAAAAAGTCTAGACCGCCTTGTAAACATTCTAAGCGACAGTCAAGTCCAAGACTTGAACCTTTCCAACAACCAACTCGGAGACGACTCCTGTGAACCAATAAGCCTATTGCTAAGCGGAGGTTTAGGAAAATATCCAGAACTTCTAAAGCTTGACATGTCAGAAAACAACATCACAACTTCAGGTCTTTCAAAGATTTTAGCTGCTGTTAGAATCAACTCACAACTTTCAAGTTTAAATTTAAGTCGAAACGATTTTTCTAAAGGACTTTCTCAGAACCTTCTTCAGTTTTTAAATGAAAATGTTGCTTTGAAAGTTATGAATTTTTCATATTGCTCGATTAAATGTGAAAGTCTTTTAGGCATCAGTGAAGGACTTTCTAAGAACCAGGGTGTTAGGGTGTTAATTTTTTCGAATAACTTTATTGCTGATAGAGGCGCGGAAGGAATCGCTTCTGGACTTTCCCGGAATAAAAGACTTGAAGTACTTGACTTGACAAGCAATAGAATTAAAGATCGAGGAGGGGTGGCTTTGGCGAAGTCTTTAAAAATGAATAATTCTTTGAAGACTTTGATTTTAAAGAACAATTCAATAAAAAATGAAGCAGGGCAGGTCTTAGTCGAGGTCTCAAGGACGAAAACAAACTTGTCAAAAATTAACCTCGACTTAAACCCGGTGAACTTGAGATACGTTCATGAAATCAACAAAAACCTCAAACAAAACATTTCACTTCAACAGAAAATGATTGTCCCCAAACTTCAACAGGCTCTTGAAAGAGTGGCTTTCAAAGAGTCAGCTTTTGAAGACTTACAAGTAAAAATCGCAAATAAGCAAAAAGAAAAATTGGACTTCGAAGCGAAACTTAAAAATCAAGGAATGAGACTGGAACAAGCAAGTAAAGTAGAAGCTGATAAACTTAAAGAATTGAATGAAGAGTATCTTGCTTTAAAGGAAAAAAGCTTGAAACTCACTGAAGAGATTGATAGTCTTTATGCACAGATTTATGTAAAAGTCATGCAGAAATTAAAACTTTTGATTGATAAAGAAACTCATGAATTTAATGATCGAATTGGAATGGTCGCTGCGGAAATCAGGAAGCTTGAAAAAAAAAGTAAAAAATAGCCAGGATTGTTTATTAAAGAAGAAATTTGTATGAAAAAAAGCAAAACTGAGAATTTTTTGAAAAAATTCAAGGATGAACTTATGGAAGCTGAAAATTTTAAGAAAAATGAAGAAAGTTTGGTTTTCTTTTTGAAGAAAAAATTAGAGGAAAAAGTTAAAACTGTTGAAAGTTTGAAGGGTAAGAAGGGGGTCTTGGAAATGAAGGATTTTCTTGCTACTCAGAAACTCGCTTCTGAGAAAAAAAATGGAAGTCTTAGTCCTGTTAAGAGTAGAGGGTTTAAGGTCTCTAGTCCCAAAAAAAATAGACGTACTAAAAGCACAGTCAAGAATAAATGATATACTAAGTTATTTGAAAAGTTTGAAAGATGAGAACATAATAAATAATCCTTACTCGATTTGATTTAGTTCATTATGAGGAAATTCTAATAAAAATTTAGCGAACTATGAAAAATTATAGTCTTGTCAGCATCTTTCTTATAATCACTCATGCTCACTGTCAATTTAATCATTTCAAAATCAGTTGCTATAAGAAATAAATTTTATTTGCTTAATTATTTCTAGTACTTTTTATCTCGGTTTTACAATAAAAGATATACACCCACCAGTATGTTCATTTATTCAAGAAGCAGCCTTGAAAAATCTCATAAATGTTTTATAATCAAGTTTAATTAAAACTAGATAATATTTTCATTATATTTTTCTTATCAAGACATGAATTTTATGGCCTGCACAAAAACAAGATAAAAGACTCTAATTTAAATTCAAAAAGATCAAGAGTGTTAGCGAGTGGTTCGAACTTCACGAAGCCAAATCCAATAGGCGATTAAAATCAATCGAAATTAACCCAAGTCAACGAAACAATCAACATTTCAGTGAAAATTGTTTCAAAGACCTTCTATAATTCAAATTTTTAAACTTAGAAAGCCAGTATGAAGATGTGGCAACTACAAGATTCTCTTAATTCCTCAAGTAAAAAACGCAAAGATCATTTTGTCTACTTTTAAAGTTTTCTTGCCATTAACACTACTGGCTCTAAAAGGAAAAACGAAAGATCTGATTTCGTGATAACCAACTTTGGTTTACTATAGTACTTGTCTTCCCCTTGCCGATTAGAAAGGCTTTGTTTTCAAACTTTTAGTTTCCTGTTGATGATGAGTGATCTTCTAAAATTAATAGGTTAGATTGAAATTTTCTACGATAGGTATTTAGAGGGTATCTAAGGTTTCGGATATTGATGGAAGAGTTTTTGGATTGGGTTATTGGAAGTGAATAATTAGGCTGAAATTCAGATGAAATAATTATAATGAAAGTTGTTTATATGTTTAGGATTATAGTCTTGATCGGAATAAAATGATTATTGAACTTATTGTTAATTATTTCAGAATGCTTCTCAATTTACAAAGTATTTATACAATCTTTTATTAAATTTTAGTATCACATAGTATTCATTATTTAATCACCGAATGAAGTAATAACAGCAGAAGTTTGAATATTTGTTAGTCAAATAAGGATACTTAAACTCTGCCAGATTTTAAACCTTTGGATTCAAAACTCAAGAATACAAATTTTCCTCATTTTAGATGAAACTTTGCACCAGATATTTAAAATCAACAATAAATAATTCAAATCTTTTCATATCAGATTTTTCCACGTCAATTCTCTCATTAAGTACTTTCATCCAAATATTATCCAGTTAAAAGTTTCTATATCAGTCATTAATAATTCAATCGAATAACAAAAAGCTTAATCGCTTTTTATTTGAAGTCATATCTGCCTGGGTGTGTGATGAAGGCAATTTGGATTTTTTCTATGAACTAGTAAAATGATTTCAACTTCGACTTCTGAAGCTCAAGGTTTGATCAAATCTTCGAACAAAGTATAATATTTTTATTGGGAGATTTAGATTCATCTGATCAGAATGAATAAAACCGCATTAAAGACTCATGCATCAGTCAAGAATGAAGTATTATTAACGATGACTTATTTGACCTCATCGACTCTTGGCAACCAAAGAAAGTAAGTGTTTGATTTGACTGAAATAGTTGAATATTGTCCCTGATGTCATTCAAGTAATACACTAGCGTCTAATTTCAAGACTTTTGTTTTTAATTCCGTGACTCTGCTATTCAAAAAAATAATTCAAATTTCTACCTTATTTTCATTTAGCTTACGAGAAATTTACTTATGAAGGCCTTTATGAAACTTTTCAAATCAATTGCTTTGTTTTAGACTAGGTTTAGTAATTAAAGTTGATATTTAAGGTGGGATGAAGAGTTTGATAATGATGTTAGGAGGTCGATATTTAATTTTTTAGTTTTTTTTTATGAATCCTCAACAGAAAGTTCTGCTTCACTTAAACACAAGAATAATCGATGAGATTACTTATAAGTTTTTAGTTGTATTAAGTATATATAAAAATTGTTAGAATATATGTTAGAATATGGATAAATATGATTTGAAATTCTTAACAGAGATTGAGAACTCAAGTCTGATCAACAAAAGTTTATAATTTAAGGAACAAAGAAAATGACCATTGACCTATTTGCAATCAGATCACTAGATTTATAAAATTTTCCTATTCGAAAAAAAAATAATTGTTAAAGATATTTTCAAATATCGAATTGACTAAAATTAAATACTACAACTTTATCTCAATTTTTCAAATATCTGATTGATTAAAGATTTCAAGGCATAAAAGTTTCAGTTTTGTAAGTAAAAAAAAAGAGAAAAATTGATTACAGATAAAAAATTTATATAAGGACTGTTAGTAAAGCTTAAAGAATATGGAAACATTAGAAGATTCACAAAAAAATTTTATATAAATATATCCTCTTTATTAATCCAACTGACAGTATTTAATAAGAGGATCTATATAAAGTAGTGAATTAACTTAAAGAGCAGCTCAAATATTTAATTTAATAGATAATTAATTGATTTAACTAAAGGATGTTAGCTGAACTTAAGAAAAATTAATGGAATTTATTTAGGTAGATGTGAAAAGATTATTTCTGAATTTATTAATCAAGAAATTAAAAAATTTGAAATTTATAAATAAAAGATTATTGTATAATGATTAAAGCGATTTTGTGGACCAATTTCGTTGAAAGTTAAATATTTTAATTAATAAGTTTATAATATTAAAAAGAACTTTGGATCTTAATATATATTATTTATGCATATATTAATATAGAAATTGAATTGAAATTAGCGGAGAAGAGCTGAGAACACAAATTTAGAGCAGAAATTCGAAAGGATTAATTAAAAAATCTATAATTTTTAATAATATTAATAACTACAGTATTTACATACAATTAAAATCAAATTATTAAATTAGTTCATTTTATCCTTGGGCTCTTGAAATCAGAAAGAATATTTAGAAACTTCTTTAAAATTTAACAAAAATACTATGAGCCTATTGATCAATGAATTAAGATAATATCAGAAAAAATAAATATTAAAATCGAGATTATCGGATTAAGTAAGAAATAATGAAGTCAGACAAACTTTGAATATTATGATATTATAAACCTTTGATATTAGTTGATTGATGAATGTTTAAAAACAAATGAAATCAATCAAAAATGATAATAATTCTTATTGGATGAAGAAGAATAAACAACTAGAGTCACTCGATTGAATTAGATGAATGATGAGAATAATCGAGTTGTAGAATTAAGGAAGTATACATCTAGATTTGAAAGTTGGATTCATTATTAAAAAATTTTCAGTAGTCTTAGATATTTTCAAAATACTTTCATTCAATAATCATAATTTTATTTAGTGGTAGTTCTGAATTATCCTGATTATTTGGAATCATTTTAATTTTATAAGATAATTTGCTATATGCTATGTTTCGGCTTATTTAAGATACAAGTGACTTTGAGAAATAAAATTATGATAAAATTAATCATATCACTATCTTTTACGATAAATAAAAATAATTACAAATTCTTTAAATCTTTATTTAATAAAGATGAAGATTTCGAAGTCGGAAATATTTTTTCTATTATCAGAGAGAGATAAAAGAAGGAGAATTCGTGCTTAACATTCAAAAGATTAAAATAAAAATATTCTACCATATATTAGTAACTATTTTAACTAAATCCCTAAATTTTCTATTTTATTCAGCATCTGAAACTAATTCATAAAGTTTTCTCATGTTTTGGATTTCAAATCCTTTATTTTCTTCATCATCTGGTTGAAGCTTTCTAAAAAATGTATAAGAATCTTTTTCTAATGATTCACCTGCAACAACTCCATCCTTCGTCAGGTGATTCACATAAAATTCTTCATTAAAACTATCTCCTTTCCTAAACTTCTTCAAAATCTCCAAACTTTCAACAATCCTTTGTAAAGTCAGTCTAGACATCCAAAATACCCAAAATAAAAAGAAAATCAAGTTGATTCCGACGATAAATACTGAGATTATCACCTTAGCAGTAGTTTCAAGATTTTCATATAAAAAATACTGTCCAAGAAAAGACGTTAAAAACACAGTAAATAAAAAGTAACTCTCTATAAGATTCAATTCTTTTGAGTGATAAGGTTTGAAGTAATATTGAAGGAAAAACGAAACAATAAAAATCAAAACCAAAGTCAATCCTTTAATTAAAAGGGCTTTCTTATCAATAAACACTAAAATCACAATCAAAATTAATTTCCTATAAATCACAACAAATTCCCAATAAAATATATCAGAACGATAACCATTATAAAGAGGGGAAAAGATTAGCATCATGCTAGTATGTTTCAGTCTTTTCCTAAATTTAATCATCAGCAAGAGTATTAGAGAGGGTGTTCCGAAAACCCAAATGACAACGCTGGGAAGTCCAAGCTTCAGTGCATTTGAGTAGTAAACCTCTGTAAAGCACTTTATCGAATAATCCGACGTTAAAAAATACCCCAAATCATCAAAATACTCACAATCATAAATTTCAAAAGTCCTTCTAACAATGGCAGGGTAAAAAAAGAAGAAAACAAGAATCATACTAAGAAAAAGTTCTCTCTTCAAAAACCGATAATTTTCTTCAAAAAAAGAAATAACAATCCAACTACCCAGACAAGTGACAATAATAATAACTGGAAACAGAAAATAAAAAAGAAGATGAAAATAATAAATTGATTCATGATCTGAAATTCCATTTTCAAACATCAAACATTCAAATGAAACTAATGAACTGACTCCAACTGCTGCACTTTCTTGAACCTGGAAATAATTTTCAAGCGTATCTGGCCAATTGAAGTCAAATTTATAAACCAAAACAATCAATTGTAAGTAGTTTGTTAAAATCCTGATGTAAATCGAGTGCTTTGATTTTATGTAATAAGCAGATTTTAACGTCATCTTGATAAAAATCACAAAAAATACGAAAAATGCTAAAAGTGTTATAAAAATGACAGCAACATTTGAACTGTGACTTGAACACTTAAAACATTTAGAAATTCCTGCTTTTTTGTAACCTTTTTCACAAACTGCACATTTAATCCCTGTGTAACCTAATAGACAGGATGTGTTGAAACCTTCCTCATTTCCCAAGCAGATCCCTGGAGAATCGCAGGGGTAAATGACTTCAGAGAGGGAAGATGTTCTGTAGTAATCAGGTTTTATATAAATTTTGTCTTCTCCTGGGCATATCCCGCCTGTTGGGCACGACTTGCATTTTGAAGCTGGCTCGATTAGATAATAATTTTTTGGGCAGGGTATGCATGAGCTTTCGCTTTTCGATTCACCGTTTTTACAATTTCGTAAAGCGATTTCTACCTCTAGAGTTGTATTGTAAGTATTCTGGTCATTTGAAGCTTTTGAGAAATCTATATTCAGACTGAATATATTGAGTGAATATATTTTTCCGGGGGTTCCTTTCGGTGTAAAATTTGAAATTGTGACTATACCTTCGAAAGAAGTAAAAGAAGTTTGACCGCTGAGGGTGAAATCAGAGAATTTATTTTTTACATCAATTTTCAAGGTGCTTGAGTTATCATTAATGATTAAAACTCCATATGAATCAAAAATCCCAATTTTTATCTCATCTTTAAATATCTGTCCAGGTGCTGCCAAAACCCTAATCCCATTTTCATCCCCTTCAAGTACTTTCCTACTTTTCAATCCAAGATATGCAGGATTAGAGGCAAAATCTTGTCCAAACATCGCTGAATTATTCCTAATAACAACTGAACTTTCAATCTCCGGTTTAAAATCTTTCCAAAAAACAGCTCCACCTTGCCCCAAAGCCTTATTTTCCTCAAAAAAACTTTTCCCATAAATAAAAAAACTGCAATTTTTACACAAAGGACTTTGAAAAAAGATACTTCCCGCATTAACCAAAGCAAAATTTCTTGTAAAATTTGAATGATAAACTTTTAAAAAGCGATTTGAAGAAAAAACTGCAGCTCCATAGCCAAAGCACTGAATATCTTTAAAACTCGATTGATTAATGACTGAGTTTCCAAAGACCTTGTCCCCTTCCATCACGATACTTCCACCTCGACAAGTAGAAACATTAGAAATTTTAACATTTTCAATGAAAGTACTCCGAACGTTGAACGAGTATAAAAACGAGACATTTCCAAGAGAGTCTTTAAATAAAACTCTACTGAAACGTCCTTCAAATCCCTCATCTTGAAAAATACTACTTGAAAATACTTCAGAATCAGAACTGGCTCCTTGAATCAAGCATCCAGAAAGACTCAAATTTGAAAAACTAGAAAAAATTTCAGTTCCATTCATCGCATCACTCTCTTCAAACTCAGAATCTTCAATTCTTACCTCTGAATTCTCTATTTTAAAACACCCTCCCCACATCTTCGCCTGATTTTTCCAGAACTTCGAAGATGAAACCTTAAGAAGTCCATCAGAAATAAAACCAACTCCTCCTTCCTTCGAAATCAAATCAGAAAAATTCGATTTTTCAATAAAAACTGAACTTGAAATAATTGCTCTGAAAATAGTTCCAGATTCAGTTGATTCTTGACTGGAAAAAAAAGAATTATTAAAAAAAATTTCACTTTCAAGGACAAAGAAAGTTGAACGACTTCCTAAAAAATTTCTAGAAAATTCGCAGTCTTCAAAGAAAACTAAGCTGTTGGTGATTCTGAAATGATCACTTGTAACAGAAAGATTATCTAAAAATTTCACTTTTTTGAAGGAATTTTTTAAATTTTTATTATTTGGGTCGATATTTATAAAAGCTCCTGAATATCCTTCGTATTTGTTTCGAGATATTAAAATTTCTTCAGCTGATAGAAAACTGTTTAATGAGATGTCGACTAGGAGTGATGTGTTGTTTTGGAAGAGACATTGAAAGATTGATAAGTCGCTGTTTAAGGTAAAGGAGAAAATTGTTCCGGAGATTTGGGA
Source organism: Stentor roeselii (assembly GCA_006503475.1). Classification (NCBI taxonomy): domain Eukaryota; phylum Ciliophora; class Heterotrichea; order Heterotrichida; family Stentoridae; genus Stentor; species Stentor roeselii. The sequence continues at coordinate 16,587 of RSEH01000142.1, forward strand.
AAAGTTTGAATGTTTCACGATCCCTGAACTGTAAGAAGCACTTGTCATGACTGAGCCTTGAATTCTTTCGAATATTGAATTGTTGACAGTAAAATAACCACTTGAAGAAGAATAAATCACGCTTCCTTCAATTGACTTAAACACAGAATCCGTGATATTAAAAGGAGAAGTCGATAAAGAAACAATGATATTTCCATGAATTTCACTGAAACTTGAATTTTTTATAAGAAATTCACAACTCGTAGTTGCAGTGATCACACTTCCCTCTACCCCCAACACCTTCACTTTTTCCAGAGAGGTAAATGCATTTATAGTCAACAATATAACCTGCCCTATGAAAAGTTCAACAAAAACATTTTCAACAAAAACTCGACTAAAAGTTGAAGCAGAAAAAAGAGTTCCTTTATTATTAAAAAAAATCAAATTTTTCAATACTAAAGTCGATTCAGTCACTGAAAAAATTTGTCCAAGATTTTCAATGAATTTCGAATTTTCACATAAAAAAGAAACTTTTGTAGTCAATATAAAAATTTGAGGACTTTTTATAGAAATTTCAGAATCTTTAAGAATTAATTCTGAACCAAGTGAAGCTCTTATCATTATTCCGACATTTGCACCTGTTATGTTAGATAACTCGAGGATTGAATTAGAGACACTGAAGATTTCTGTTAAATCGTTTTTGTTGCTTGAGGAGTAAAGGCTTTGAAATGAAGAGTTTTTGATGAGGCATTTTAAATTTGAACTAAGAGAAGAAAGTTCGAATAAAATGCTGATGAAACTTTCAGACACTTTTATATTTTGTAGATCGATTGACAGGGGCACTGCTTGAACATTGAAACAAAAAAAATTTTGGGAAGAGATGTTTTTAACAAGGATGTCTTCTAGAATAGCTTTTCCAGATGATTCAATTTTTATAGCGCAGCCTTTAAATGAATTATTTTCAAAGGTTATGTTTTTAGCAGTTAAAGTATCAAGAATAAGTAAATCACTAAAGATTATCAAGTCATTATTCTGAGAAATGGTATTCACCACCTGAAGATTCTTAATACTTAAATTCACTTCTATTAAAATTCGGGAGTTAAATATCATCAGACTTGACAACATCCCTCCAATAAATGTTCTGAATTCCATGTTTTCAATTTCAATTTTGTTAATACCTGTATTGGCTGAAATATAATATTCAATCACTGCAACTTTTCCTAATGAAGTTTCTATTGTATTAAAAAAAGCACCCTTGATTTTCAGTGAATATATATCTGAGAAAATAATTGCTGATGAGTCGGAACTATTGGAATCTGATAATAAAATGTTGAAAAGTTCAAGAGTTATAATCTTTTCAAAATTTATCAAACTGCCAGAATAATTTATTAGGTTTGATGCTTGAAATTCTGTTTTTACATTATTACTACCTTTAATATTCAGGATCACTTTTGAAGTGTCTTGGACTTGAATATCTTTTAAACTAATTGATGTCATTAAAATAAATCTTATTGAATTGAGTACTATGCCTTGGGAAACTGAAGAATACAGGCATTCACATTCTGATATAGAAATGTTGTTTAGAATTATATTTGTTGAATCTGAAGCAAAAATAAATGATTCGCAAATTGTTTTGAATATCAAATAGCCAGGGAATGGATCACTAAAGTAAGAAAAATCTGAAAATTTATAATATATTTGGAGTGCATGATACCCGTCTATTCTGTCAATAATACCAGAAATTATAATATTAGTCAAGGAAATGTTAGGAAATAAACTTATTTCAATTGAACTTGAGTCAACCGAAGAATCTTCAATAATAATATCTTGAATATTAGCAAAAACTGTTCTTATATAATAATTAGCACCTGAATCACTCACAAGCGGTCCAGGATCAAAATATTTTGAAACTGACTTGAAACTAAAAAATCTTTGTTTCGAAGCAACATTCTGAAGACTGATTTTCTTAATGTCAATATTTTGAATCATTCCTGAAGTAAACTTTATGAAATCTCCTGAAGTGTAAACTTCTATAAAAGTCAAATTATTTAAGAGTAAATGAGTATAACTGTGTGAGATACTATTAGTGTAATCATCAAGCTGCAAATCAATATACAATGTAATATCACTGTTGTCAACAACTAAAAGACTACCCATTAACAACGTATCAAACTTTGAGTTAACTAAGCCAAAAGTTCCATTACAGTTTTTTTCATAGAAAAAATAACAAAAATCATCGCACTTGATAACATTTAGATAAGATCTGAAACTTTCAATAAAAACCGAGTAAATATTTTCCACTTTTAAGAAATTTCCAGTCACCAAGAAATAAGAGAACTCGTACCCCAAGTTCATTTCGTGAACATAAATATTTTTCATAGTTAAATTCACAGATCCACAGTTTTCCTCACATGAAACCAACAAAACATGTCCTCCATTTGTAGATTGAATCTTCCCGAATTCAACATTTGTTAAGTTTAAACTTGATTTTCCAACAATTAGGTTTTTAAACTGCTGTCGAAAGTTAAAAAACTTTAAATTTTCAAGAATTGCTTCACCTTTAAAGACAAATAACTCATTACTTTTGAACTCTGAGCAATCATTTAAGTAAAAAGATTTGTCTTCTTGAGAGACTTCTTCGCCTTTATCATTTTGGTTTGTATTTGGATTGAAATAAGGGCAATAATAACAAATTTCTTTGGTACCATCACAATCGGATCTTATGATTAGATCTCCGTAAAATTCGATGTTTTTTATGGAGATTTTTAAAAATGATGATGAAATTTTTAATGATTTTGTCCAATAAACTTTTGATGGACTTGAGGGGTTTATACCTTGAAGAGAGAGGAATAGAAGGGAATCACCGTTGTTGTAGTTCAATGGATCTTCAGGGTCATTTCGGAGGTATGTTGGAAGGGTATCGTCTTTTTGGTAGATGTGGGACCCTTCTGATAGAATTATGGCTGGCTTAAGGGAGAAGAGTTGAGTAAAGCAGTAATAGAGGGAAAGGAAAGGATCATCAGATGACCCTACACCTTTACTTTGAGGCACATCCGAAGCTCTCACATGATAAATTTGAATCCCAGAAGTATTATAATTCTCCATTGCAGGTAAGCACCACTTAACCTTTCCCGACCCACTAAACAACAACGAAATTTTTTCAATTTCTTCAAATTTTTCAGGACATTCAGAGATCATCTTAAAATTTCTATCAAGAACAAAAACCCCTTCAGCGACAAGACATTGATTTTTTCCAAATCTCAAACAATCCTCATCAAGTAGTTCCGACCTTCCCATGCACCAAAGATTTATTTCATTAAAGCACTGATCACGAACAGAGCATAATTTTCCAAAGTTCTCATCATTGAACTCATTAAAATTTTCACATTCTTCATGAAGATAACTGGTATTTTTGAAGTTTCCATAAGTGATCTGAGACAAAATCACCTTTTTAAGCAGGACTGAATCGATGTTGTTGAAAATATTGTAAAAACAAGAAGGGACTAAACATTTTTCATTATTTTCGTTGAATTCTATGTTTTTCCAGTTGTTTTCTTGGTAGATTAGACTGCAGCCAGGGGCACATCCGCAGTCTTTTAAGTCGAAGAGGCAGTCAGCGTTGTCGCATTCTATGTCGCAATGCCCGTCTCCGACCATCTTCCAAAAGCATCCTGAAGAGCATTCTCCGCATTTCTTGTTTTTGAATTTACAGGCTTTTGTATTGCAAGGATCGTCTTTTCCTCTGCAAGTCTCTTCTTTTAATACTTCCATGTTGCACCCGGGAGAGCATGAGCAATCGTCTCCGTCGTAATTGCATTCTTTGTTCAAACATTTCAATTCACACTCGGAGTTATTAATAAGACTCATTGTGCAATCTTCAGCACAGGTTTGATAGCAGTAGTTCTGAAAAATATTACAATCATAACTCATGCATTCCTTCAAACAAACTCCAGGATTTTTTATAATCATCAACTTAGTGCAAGTTTTTCCACAAACCACTCCACAAAACCACATATCAAACTTACAATAATTCGTATTGCAAGGCTCATCACATTCTTCATTTGACAACATCTCAGCAGTGCATCCAGGTGCACAAACTCCACAATCTCCTAAGTCAAATCCACATTCAAAGTTATTGCAAAGACTATCACAAGACTTATCTCCGAGAAGAGAAAGATCACAACCTGTTGTTTTGCAAGAATTGTAACAATCTGATGATTGAAAAGAAATTTGAAGAGAAAGTGAATTTGATGGACTGTCAAAGTTGCAGTATTGGTTGTTGCAGCCCTGGTCACAACTGGAATCTCCGATGAAATAATCCCAGCATCTGAAATCACTACACATTAAGGCAAAAGTTTGGATTTTCATGAGGACCAAGGATTTGAAAAAAAACATTATAAATGAATTTTTGGAAAATTTTATGTTGATTGAGTTTTAGGATTATTTTTTTGATTTGGTGGGATTTTTTATGAGGTTTTGAAATTTAAGGGTGATTGAGGAGGATTAGATTGATAGCAATTTGATTTAAAAGTTATTATAAGGATCTATTTTGGATTATTACTGAAGATTAAGATTTGATTAGTCGGACTAAACAAATAACTTCATATAAGTAATAATTAATTTTTTAGTCCTAGTAATCTCAAACTATCTAAAACAATAGTTCTTTACATAAGTGGATATAAAATAGAATTCTTTGAATATTTAAACAATTATTACTTTCTTCTAAATCAATCAGAGCAAAGAATTTTAAACTAAGATATCAAAACATCACCTAAAAGAAAACATTTTTTATATGAAATCAAACAAAATTCATTTAAAATACCTATAAATGATCTGCAATCTAATTATCAAAGACTTATTGAATATTTACTTGTTAAGTTAAGATTTAGATAAAATATTAAGAAAATCCTTTGTATAAATGAAGCAAAATTTCTTCTAATCTTGAGCAAATACCATAATGACTAGATCTTAAATTAACTCTATTTATAACTATATCAACTATATTGAATTACTTTATAATTTTTACAAAATTTCATAGTTTATGTGATATTTATTTCCCTAAACTTTTATGTAATTAAGTCTTAATAAATGTCATTGTTGAAGTTATTCTTCGCTATCTTTACCCTCGTAGTAAAAAGTACGAATATTAACTGTAACTCTCAGGACTGCACCATTTGCAATATTGGATACTCTTACAGAAACATAAGTTGTCTCAGTTTCTGTCCATCAGGATTCAATCAATTAGAAGATAAGAAAACTTGTTTAGAATCCTCTCTGACTGTATTCAGTCTAAATTTTAAGTCATATTTCAATATAGCATCATCAACAATTGAAGGATTTTCACATCCTTTAGGACTTGCTTTTGATTCAATGTACCAGCAGAGTCCCATTCCTACAAAGGAAAGAGGATTTTTTTTCTCATTTAATAGTGGTCTCCTCAGTAAGAATCCTTATATCCCAGCTCCAGATTTCAATATAAGTCTCTTTATACGTATTCTTTCAAATGGAACCATCTTTGAACTGCAGAAAATTAGTTCATCTATGATAAAAATTGAAGATAATAATGATTTATTGATGGCTTCATTACTAATCATGAATTCTTCTTACTCTTATACCGAAAATATTCAAGCGAGTTCTAATAAACTATGGAAAATGATTAGTTTGGCAACCAAACAAACTAAAAATAGTATTGATATAAATCTAAATAACGTTAAAAAAACTATAAGTTTATTTGAGTTTCAATGGAACTCAACAAACATAACTTCAATAATAGGCTCCCTGACAGGTCATTCATTTTCCGGCTTCATTTACGAAATAAACTTCAGAAACACAAATAACTACATCTATAAAGCCTCTCAAATTCTAAGCCTATGCGAAAAACACCAATATATTGCCTCAGATAACACGTGCCAAAACTGTAACTCAGACTGTTCAAACTGGACAGGTTGCATCTCTTCCCAAAACTGCAGCATATGCTATTCTTACCTCTGCACAAGATGTTCAGGATTCGGACCTGAAAACTGTGACCAATGTTCAGACCCCAGTTTAAACTACTGCATGTATGGAAAGAACTGCCAAATCGGTTCAGGTTTTATTTGCAGTCAATGTATTTCAAGTTATAATCTCGTGAACAACATCTGCATAAATCCTCCTTCGAATTTTTCAGTCCTTGACTTGAAATTTGATATATTTGAAAAATTTTACGGAGGTTATTTTCAGTCGGGAATTTCACCGTCAACTTATGCGCCTTACAATGATCCTTCAGCAGATGATCCATTTCCAGTCAAGTATCGAGGAATGTACTTTCAAAAAGGTGCTTTTCTTCATTCGCCAAATCTTACTTTAAGTCACTCTTTCATGGTAATGATTTGGTTGAAAGATTTTTATTCTCATCAAGTCTTTATCAGTCCTTTTCTTAATATCAGCTCTAATGGCTCTGCTCAGGTCGTTCTTAGTAATTCGATTTCAAATAAAATGTTCAGTTTAGTTCAATTGATATTGTCTAATGAGTGGATTTTTTATGGAATTATGGTTGAATATGAAAATGCGACTTCGTCTTTAGCTTTGATTTGTAATGGCAAAAGGGATTTGATGATTAGTGTTGAGGCGTTTGCTTTTTATGGAGGAATTGGAAATTTCAATATTTCCGATAAAAAAAATGAATTTTACTTATTTGAGTTAACAATTTACCATGATTTATCATTAAATTGGTTATTTCGCTATTCAAATTGCATCGGCCAGACAACTTGTATCTGGAATTCTTCTTATTCTCAATACTATTCAAGTTTCGAAAAAATCTCAGTTCCTTGTGATTCAAGTTGTTCTAATGGCTGTTCAATGTCAGGAACTTGCAATTCTTGTTCAGACATACTTTGCCCTAAATGCGACGGATTTTTTTTAACTTGCAACGCTTCACAATCAACTAACCCATGCAACGGAGATCTTCATTTAAACCCTTTAAAAACTCAATGTTGCTCATTAAAATGTTTTGATTGTTATGGAAAAGAGTTTTTTAAATGTTATTCATGTGCTGAAGGATATAAACAACTTGATTACATCTGTACTGAAAAATGCCCGACTGGGTTTGTAACAACTCAAGATAATAAATGTTTAGTTAAAACTGAAAAATATATCGCAAAAGTAACTTTTGAAAAGATTGCAGATAGTTTTCAGGATGAGTATGGAAATACCTACATCACTGGAAATGACTCGAATTTTTATCCGAACTTTAGTTTTAATGATCCGATTCCTGCTGAAAGTCGAGGTTTTTACTTTAAAAACGTGTCTTTGATAAGAATGTCAGAGATTCTCCTTCCTTATAATTTTTCACTGATCTTCTGGCTAAGGCAAATATCCTCTGGTATTTTAATCAACAAGGATACTTTAAAAATAAACTCAAATGGGAAGATTGTTTTTAATGATAAAATCTTGAAACATTCTGATATGTTAAGTTTAGACCAATGGACACAATATATTATCGCTTTTACCTGTGGTCTTTCTGGGTTGAATATAGTTACATTTAAAAATGATGATAAAATGAGCTTTGCAGCGTATAATGGTCAAAATATGATTTTTCAGGATGTTTCAAGTCAGATGATTATTGGGTCTGGGGATTCTGGATTCGTTGGGTTTATCTGGAAGTTTTTGATTTATTTGGATACTGTTTCAGGATCATCTAACTTCTTTTCATCACCTTCACCTCAATTCATCCATGTAAACTGTACATTCAATACAACAAGCACTTGCCTGGGCATCTGCAGCTTAAACTATTACATGGAATCTGGAAAATGTCATCCATGTTCAAGTTGTTCTACAGGATGTGTGAGAAGTTCAGACTGTAACTTATGCAAAGATCAAAAATGTTTACTATGTTCAACTTTTGATTCAATTTGCACAGAATGTATTCCGAATTCAAGTCTTAACTCAAATAAATGTGAATGCAACTCGGGGTTTTACTGGAATTCAATCAAATTTACTTGTGAAGCATGCCCTGAAGGGTGTCAGTCCTGCATTTCTTTTATTAGTTGCTCTTACTGCAAAGGAAACATGACATTAATCAATGATCTCTGCAAATGCAAGGTGAATGAGTATATGAAAGACAATAACTGTTTTTGTGTGAGTGGCTTTTATCTGAATAATGGAATCTGTGAACTTTGCAATTTTCCATGTGCATCTTGTGATTCAGCCAACTTCTGTTTAACTTGTAAAGATTCCTTTAAATTGGCTGTGAATAATTCTTGCATTTGCGGTTTGAACTATTTTAGATCATCTGAAAAGTGTGAATATTGTGACCCACTTTTGCACAAATTCGTTAATGGCTCATCTTGTGGGTGCCATCAAGGATACTACCTAGATTCAACTATTTGCCAAAAATGTGAAAGTCACTGTAAAGATTGTTTTGAATATTCAAAATGTTTATCTTGTAATGGAAATCTTACTTTAATTGATTCTAACTGTTCATGTCCACAAGATTTTTACGAAATCAATAATTATTGCTATTCTAATGAAATAAATTGTGAAAAAATGTCAATTTCTGGAAGCTGTTTGAAGTGTAAAGGGAATTTAACATTGACCAGCAGCTGTGGTTGTGAATCAGGATTTTATCAATTTGGAACCTTTTGCCTTCCTTGCTTTGAAAAATGTAAATCTTGCATTGGTGGATTAGAAAATAACTGCTTGACTTGCCAGAATAACATGAATTTAACTAATGGTTCTTGTGAATGCGGCAAATTTTTGATCGAAAATCAAATGAATTGTGTTCCTTGTTCTGAAAACTGTAAAGACTGCACTGGTTCCTTCGATAACTGTACAGATTGCAATGAAAATATGAAATTATCAGGTGGAAAATGCGAATGTATTGAAGGGTTTTTTAAAAAAGAGAAGAAATGTTTACCTTGCTTTGAAAAATGCAAATCATGCATTGGTGGATTAGAAAATAACTGCTTGACTTGCCAGAATAACATGAATTTAACTAATGGTTCTTGTGAATGCGGCAAATTTTTGATCGAAAATCAAATGAATTGTGTTCCTTGTTCTGAGAACTGTAAAGACTGCACTGGTTCCTTCGATAACTGTACAGATTGCAATGAAAATATGAAATTATCAGGTGGAAAATGCGAATGTATTGAAGGGTTTTTTAAAAAAGAGAAGAAATGTTTACCTTGCTTTGAAAACTGCGATGAATGCAATGGTCCTGATGTTAATCAATGCAATTCTTGCATCGGAAACTTAAGTTTTTATAATGGCGAATGTCTTTGTGATAAAGGCTTTTATCAAAATTATGAAAATTGTTTTCCTTGTTTTGAAAGATGTGAGACTTGTCTTCAAGGTACTGAAAATGAATGTTCATCATGTCGAGGAAACCTTTCCTTATTGATGGGGTCTTGCTCTTGTAATACAGGATTCGAAGAGCAAGATTTTTACTGCATTCCAACAAATGATTCAACTAAAGACATATGTCCTGATGGGCAGTTTCTAGATAAAGGATCAAATTTATGTAAAAATTGCAGTTTTCTTTGCTTAGCATGTCAAGATAATCGTAAATGCAGTAAATGTAATAAATTATCTAAACTCAATGAAAGTTTTGAATGTGAATGCCTTGAAGGTTATAAGTTAAAAAATCAAGAATGTATCAAAGAGTACTTTTATTGTAAGTTCCAGGTAAACAATAGTTCTGGTTTTAAATTGATTTTTTCTGAAGCTCTGGAAAATGACCTGCTGATGACTGACGTCAATTTACTAGTCAACTTGAATGAATCAAACTTTTTAATGTCGAAGATCTCAAATAAAAGCTATGAATTCAAACTGAACTTAAAAATCGGAAATTCATTAATTTTTTTTTATTTTCTTAAAGAAATTCGATCTTCCAATAAAAAATTTCTACAAAATAACAATTTTTCTTTTTCTATCATAAATAAAGAAAAATCTAAAAATAATATACTTCTCAGCAAATTAGAGAAACATAAACTGGAAGTATCGATATCAGCAACTGTTTCAATATCATTAATTTCAATTTTACTTCGACAGCCATCTTATTTCTTCAACTTTTTGAATTTTATCGAGCTTTTTTATTATATTATCCTCTACGATATTGACCTTGACCCGAGTTTCATTAGTTTCCTTAAAAGTATGAAATCATCTTGCAAAGTTCCAAATGTTTTCAGTTCAAAAATTCATCTGCCGAACGAAAAACTTCCTGAAAAATTTTTGTTATTTGAGATAAATAACTCGATTTGTCTGTTGAACCTTTTGACTTCTATCATTATTCTTTTCTTTTTATTATGCTTGATACCTTTCAATGAAATTTTGAAGAGATTAAAGAAAAATGCAATATTTGATAAAATCGTTGATTTTCTTGATAATTATTTGAAGTATAATGCTTTTTTAAGGTTTTACATACAAGTTATTTTTGATGCTGCAATTTTTTCATTTTTGTCTTTGAAGTACTCGAAATATGAAGAAAATTATGAAATTGTTGATAAAATTTGGTCGATTTTCTTGATTGTAATATTTATTTAGACTGGCCTTTTGTGCACTTTGGTTTTGTTATATTGGGCTGTTATAAGAAATACAGGGTCCTTTAATAATGATCAACTTTTAAGTTTTTTTAAGAAATACGGGACTATTTTAGATGAATTTCAACATCAAAGAAGCAAGAGACTTTATTATTTTATTTATATTCTAAGAAGAGTTGCGATATCTTTCAGTTTGATTTTCTCATCTTCAATATTTTTTCAGCTGGGAATAAGTATTTTAACGAATCTTACAGTAAATAAAACTTAGGTCATAATTTACTTGCTCATGACAAAGCCTTATAAAAACACCTTAGACCTCATATACGAAATTTCTAACGAAATCCTTTTATTTACCTATTATATCACCCTACTAATATCAGAAGCTTACTCAATTGAAATCAACCGTACTTCAAAATGTTATTACTCCTCAATCATAATCCTCACAACTCTTCTATTCTGCATCATTTTCCGAATAACAGTATTTTTATATCAAATTTTCATGAAAATATTAAAAAAACTCGATCATACAAAAGTGCACCCCATCCAAAATATTCAAGAAATAAACCCAAAAGACTTAAAATCCTCAGAAATTCAAACATCTCAACCTCTAGTAATACGTTAAATCCTTTAAAATAAAATCATTTCCAAAGCCTTTAAAAGTCATCAACCATTTCTTCCAATCACTAATAAAAATGCTTTCAAATTATCTTCTCTTCCTGATCCTCATCTCTTCAAGCAGCTTCTGCGGGCACCAACCTCATCCTTACCACGGTCCATCTTCAAGAAACCTAAAAGTAAGTCTTTCCCGTTCATCATCCTGGGACTCAATGAGAATGAAAGTCGACTGGTCATACGTTAGTAGTTCCTCCAAGTCCAAATACAAGAAATACTTAGAAGCAGGCTACAATTACTTCGAAAACGCTTTAAAAGTCCATCAAATAACATCATCTAACAACTGGGACGATCTTTACCTGACAGAATATGAAGAATGTCAAGATTTTCTTGATTTCTCAGGAGAGACCATGAGTGGAATTGACTATTTTTTAATTATTCAAGAAATAGATGATAGCAAAACGAATGCCATTGCAATGGCAGGTGCTTGTGCTTATGACCCGACTACTGACCAGCCAATTGCAGGTATCTTGATAATGAACCGTGTGAAGATGGACAATAACGATGAAGAACAACTTATCATGATATTTACTCATGAACTCGCTCATGCTTTTGGATTTTCTTCCAGTTCTTTTGGAAATTTTAGAAAGTCGAATGGAGAAAAATACGATGATGATGAACTTTTTGAAAAGAGCAGTATTAGAGGGTTGGAAGATCTTTACTTTTTAAAGACTCCTAATGTGCTTAAAAGGGCTAGAATCGCTTTTGATTGTGAAGATCTTATTGGACTCCAACTGGAAAATCAAGGGGGTGACTCCTCTGCTGGCTCTCATTGGGAGTCTAGAGTTATGAGGACTGAATTGATGAATCCACAACTTGTATCGAAAAATGCGGTTTATAGTGACTTGACACTTGCTGCTTTTGAAGACAGTGGGTGGTATAAACCTGATTATTCTTATTCATCTAGTATAAATTTCGGGTATAAAAAAGGTTGCAGCTTTCATACAAAAAAATGCATTATTAATGAAAAAGCTCAATTTCATGAATTCTGCACTGATGTGACATCTTCTTTATGTTCTGCTAGTTATTTGGAAAAAGGAAAATGCCAAATAATTAAAAATGATGACCCTCTTGATGAAGATTATCAGTATTTTTCAGACCCTTATTACGGAGGAAATGGATTTACTGACTACTGTCCATTGGTAAGTCAAACGAAAAGTTGTAGAATTAGTTTTGAAGGGAATTATGAATATGGTGAAAAATTTTGTAATGATTGTAGATGTGTTGAAGGCTACTTTGGAATTACTTCGTCTTCTGAGACTTTGCATGCAAGTTGTCATGAAATTGACTGTGTTGATGGAGTGGTTGTTATTTCTATTGGGGATCAGAAAGTTTCATGTGAAAAAGAAGGGGAAATGATGTCTATTCCAGGATATAAAGGGAAGTTGAAATGTCCTAATTATAATACTATATGCGTTACACCCTCTTGTGTTGATAACTGCTTTGGGAACAAATGTGTTAACGGGGTTTGTGAAGAGAATCAAGAAGATAAGTCGTTAGGACTGGAAATTGTTGGGTTTGGAATCTTGGTTTGTTTAGCTTAGTTTAATTTGGATTAATTTGAAAATAATTAAATGGGATCTTGTAATAAAAAGTGCACTGCTGTTGATGGTGCTATCAATCAAGTCTTTAGAATTTCTCAAGCTTCGGTTTTATTAGGTGATAAGGAAAAACTCTTTGAAACTTCATCAGCTTCTGAAGTTATTAAGACAGAACCAGTCAGTTGGGCCAGAAGAGGTTCAGCTGTGATCCTTCCAGAAACGCCTTCACTAAGAAGAGGTTCAGCACTAAACCTAAACCGTCGAGGTTCAGGTCAAATAAAACTTCCATCACACAAGCGTCGAGCATCATCATCAAACATAGTATCAAAGACAGAATCAGACAAAAATCTAATCAAATCCGCATTAAAAAAGCATTTCATCTTTTCCAACCTTTCAGAGTCTCAACTAGAGGCCTTAATAACCGAGATGCAACTTTTTGTATACCCTCCTCAAACAGTGGTCTTCGAGCAAAATTCAATCGGCGAAGACTTTTTCATCATCGCTCGAGGAAAAGTCGAAGTCGTCATCAACCTCAAGGTTGTCGCAGTTCTGAACCTTGGAGACAGTTTCGGAGAAGTTGCCCTTTTGCATGAAACGCCGAGAACTGCAAGTATTGTCACTATTCAAGAAACTAGTCTTTGGGGATTGGATAGATTCACTTTTAGAATGACTTTGCAAAGTATCACTGTTGCCAAGTATAGTGAAAATATTGGATTTGTTGAAAAAGTTAAGATTTTTCAGAGTTTGACTAAAAAACAGAAAGAAGCTCTTGCTAATGCACTTATTTCGGAGAAGTATAAACCTGGGGAAAGGATTTTAAGGGAAGGGGATAGTGGAGATTTTATGTTTGTTATTGCTTCTGGGAATGTTCTTGTTACGAAAAAGGAGTTGGAGGTTAGGAAATTGGGATGTGGGGAGTACTTTGGAGAGCAAGCTCTTTTAAACGATAAAATCCGAACAGCAACAGTAACCGCACTAGATCACGTAACCTGTCTCTCCATAAATTCCTCAGGTCTTCACTCAGCCCTAGGCAGCCACCTACAAGACATAATCCATTCAAACACGCAAAGAATGTCTTTAGAAACAAACGATATCCTAAACCTTCTAACCTCAGATCAAAAGACTTCAATAATCTCAAAATCAAAAATAATCCATTTTAAACGAGGAGGAATAATAAGACCAGCAGGTTCAAAAATAGGAGGTTTAATAATCGTTCTAAAAGGCAGCATCGGCAACAAATCACAAAAACTCAAAGCCCTGGACATAGCAGGAGTCGAAGAAATCAGAGACCATTCACGCCCTTTACCTGAAAACCTGACAGCGATCGAAGACTCCGACATTTCTGAAATTTCAAAGCAGGCCCTCGAAGAAGCCATCGGCGGAGGCCTTTCAGAGACAATAGAAAGAAACCAAGTCATTAAACTTTTAAAAAATATTGGAATTTTCAGGTCAGTTCAACAGAAACTTTTAGAAAAATTAGCAAAAATGTTGAATCTTGTTTCATATCGACCGAAATCTTACATTTTTACTGAAGGGTCAGTAGGTGATGCTTTTTTTATTGTGAAGTCAGGAAATATTGAGGTGTTAAAAAACAGTCAACTTATAAGAAATATCAGTAAATTTGATTATTTCGGTGAAAGGTCTCTTATGTTTAGTAAAAATAGGACTGCCTCAGTGAGAGCTGTTGACGATGTCGAGTGTTGGACCTTGACAAAGAACCAGTTCAGTCAGATCTTTGATGAAAACTTGAAAAAAGTACTACTTGAAAGAATCGACCTGCAAGACACACAAATTAACTATGAAGACCTATGTCCTGTTGAAGTTCTTTACAAAGGAGTCCTTTCAACTTTCGTCCTTTGTGCGAATCGTTCAAATTCAAAGACTTATGTGTTGAAATCGATTCATCGTAATAAGATCATGGCTCAAAACTTACAGTTAAATATTGTGGCTCAAAAAAAAATCCTTTCACAAGTTGACCATTTTTTAATTGCGAAACTTGTAAAAACTTTTAAAAATCCTTTTCGAATAAGCTTCTTGATGGAGCATGTTGATGGTAAAGACTTTTCATTTGTTTTGAAGAGTTTAGGAAAAATCGATGAACTTGATGCAAGGTTCTACGCTGGTTGTCTTGTAATGATTTTTGAGTATCTTCATGATCATGATATTTTATATCGTGACTTGAACCTGAAAAACCTTTTAGTTGATGTGCAAGGGTATTTGAAACTTATTGACTTCACTTGTGCGAAGTACGTTGTCGGAAGGACTTTCACCATCATTGGAACTCCTCATTTTCTTGCTCCTGAAGTAATCAATGGTCAGGGGTATTCAAAACCTGCTGATCTTTGGAGTCTTGGAGTACTTCTTTTTTTTGTGTTGTATGGAAAATTACCGTTTGGGGATAATTTGAATGATCCTATTGAAATTTATCAGAATATCTTGAATACTCGAGTTAACTTTCCTCAGAATGTCAATCCTCTTAGCAAGTCTAGAGACTTTTTAAGCAGTATTTTAAATAAAAATCAGAGTCAAAGAGGGAAAATCTCGGATTTAAGGATACATCCTTGGTTTGTTGGACTTAATTGGGAATTTTTAATGGCTCGGCAGATTAAAGCACCGTTTTTACCTGTTTCTAAAGAGTTTAAAGATATTGTTCATGATTCTATTAAAATTCAGAGGAAAATTGAAGAGGTTTTGCCGAATTTTGAAAATTCGGAAAGATATATACCCAAGTTTAACTCGAATTTGAAGTGGGATGCAGAGTTTTAAGTATTTTTAGAAATTTTTAAGGATTTTTTAGGATTTTTACAGGGTTTAAGTGTTTTTTTCTGAGATTTTTTCTGTTTTTTTTTAAGATTTTTAAGGATTTTTTGAGATTTTTAAGGATTTTAAAGAGTTTTAGTGTTTTTTCTTATTATTCAAGAGATTTTTCAGTATTTTAGTGATTTTTAAGTATTTTTGAGATTTCTTCAAGATTTTTAATTATTTTCTTTTAAGTTTTTCTCTAATAATTATGGATAGACCGCCAGATACATTTTTACATAGAAATCTTTCCTTTTTGAACAGTAATCAAGAAACTTCCTGCAAAAAAGATAACGAAAAATTTTTCTTCGCTCTAAGAAAAAAGAAAAAATTCGACTTCATCCAAATGCGCAGAATGAAAGCTTTAGAAGGACATGAAGTAAAAAAAGATTCAAAAGATGATGACTTTTTCCAGATATTAAAGAATATTAAAACCTTTAAAGATCACTACAGGATTTTAGAAGAGATCAGGAAATTAGAAGAATTTGTTTCAGAGGTCAAAGAATTCGACTATGGAACTGAACTTAAAGATGAAGATATCGAGTTATTAATGAAATTATTTGAAAATAATTATCTTGGGAGTTTATCATTGATTCTCTCAATTTTTACCAACCTTTTTGTATATTCTCCAGAAATTATTGAAAGATTTTTAAGAATGAATGGAATGAGTCTTTTCATCAACTATTTGAAATGCTCAAGGTTTAAATCGAATTTTTCTTTCGTTTTAGACGCAATTTCTAATATTTTCATGGAAAGACCTGAAATGACTCAAGAGTTTTTGACTCTTGAACTAGTAAATCTTTTAGAAATGAACTTAAAAAGCCAATGTTTTGAGTTAAGAAAAAGTACTGAAGCTTTTTTATGTCACATTTTCAACTACTCGAAACCAGTACCGAAAGAAATTTCAACAGTTTTTATTAAAACAATAGATTTTTTGCTAGAAAGTAAAAATGATGATTCAAATATTTACTGGGTTCTTTATTACTTATTGAAAAACTCGAATGATTTTTCTGATTCTATTTATGAACTCAATTTTCTTAGAGTTGTTTTTAAACAGACAGGAAGTCAAAACGATTATTTTTCAATTCCTTGTAAGAGGATCATAGAAAACTTAATAAGTTCAAACTTTTCTATGATAAGGCATTTGATTAATTTAGGACTTTTAGAGTTTATTTTGGAAATTTTAGAGAAAAATGAGATGGTTTTAATTGATTTTGTTGTTAAGATTTATTCGGATTTACTTTTTTATGAGGAATTTATTCATGATGCACTGGCAGATGATGTCCTTTTTTGCAAGTTCATTGAATTCATGACAAGTTTTAATCTTTCTGTAAGAAAAGAAGTAATTATTGCAGTAAATCACTTGATGGAAGTAAAGAACTACAAAATTATCAACAAGTTAATAAACTTAGACATTTTAAGTAAAATTGTGAATAGTCTTGAATTAAAGGAAAGAGATATTATAAGACTGGCTTTAATGATCACTTTTCAATTATTTGATATCATTAATGAAATCTGCAATTATGACCAAATCGATTTTTATTCTTCTCAGTTTTATGATTCTGGAGCTGTTCAAATGATTCACAATTTTTCGTTTGATGCAAATTCAGAGATTTCTAAACTTGCGAGAAATTTGATTGAGAGTTTTTTTCCTTTAGATGATGATGAGATCAGATTTAGTATTGATAAAAGTTATAGATTTAGTTAATACTTTAAGAATTTCATAATTTTTAGATTTTAATTAATCTGGTTGCGAAAATTTGATTTTCTTAAAACAACTAAAAAGCTGAAAAGGTGAAAAAAACTAAAATTTATCAAAATAAGGCAAAATCTGCATAATTATTAATTTTTTCATAACTTTATTAAAATAATTCAATCTCCAAATCCATTCTAAACAAATAAAGCTTAACTATCTAACTACTCTACCTAATCTGCATCACTCTCGCCTTTCTACTTTTCCTCTCAGTTACCAATTTCTCCTGAATTAAAGAATTCGAAGCATCAGAAAAAGTCATTTTCGGTTTCTTCTTCGAAAACTTCTGATGAACAGTTGTAGCATTGAGATAATTCGAGAAATTCAGATAAAAGAAAGGAGAAGTTGCCAAAAGTATAAGACTTGAAAGTAAAATCAAGATAAGATCAAGTATTTTAGAAATATTTGAAACACTCTGATAAGCCAGAAGTCCAAGAGTGACAGAATAAGCAGAATCAATGACAATCGCCAAGATCATCACTAAGAAATACTTCAAATTTCCTCTACCAACGCAATTATTAATGAAATAACAGTGATGGTCATAGTCCTTCACACAAATATCACAGATATTGCAATGATGAGTCGAACTCGACCTTTTCAAACATCTGCAAATCGCACAAACTTCTTTCGCTGGATAAAAATTGAATAAATCCTAATTAAAACTCACAGTGAGTACTTTTATATCTTTTTCTTCATGTCTTGGAACAGTTTTACAAGTCTTAACTAAAAGAAACAAAGTAACAGGTGACAAAGAATACCCAAAAACTTTAAAAACAAAATCAACTGAACTGTTTTTACCAGATTCAAAAGAAATCCAAATAAAAATCAAAAATTTCAAGACTATTGCTGCACAAACCAAGTAAAAAATTGCCCAACTTTTAGAAATTTTTCCTTTCATCTTCTTAACCCTTACAAGTATTTTCCTGATTTCATAATTTGATAGTTCTAAAGCAGTAGTCCCGTTTTGATCAGTTAAAAGTGGATCAGCTTTTTTTATTTTTAAGATTTTTACTAGTTTTTTTTTTTCCTTTTGAACTGCAAGATGAAGAAGACTCCTTCCTCGAGAGTCTTGAATGTTGACATCATGTAAGACAGAAACAGCTGAAAAAGCGAACTGGAAGTGATTTTCAATGATTGCGATATGAATAGCTGTTTGTTTCTCTTTATTTAAAATATCAGGAGGGACGCCGTAGTTTTCAACAAGTTCAAAGAAATAACCTAAAAAATTTACTTTTGCAGTTAAATGCAAGAGATGAAAGCCGTTTTCAGTCATTAAGTTTAAGTCAGCTCCAGATTCCAGAAAAAGATTAGCCTCGTCCTGTTTACCTTTACCCTTTTTTTACAAGTCACAGCCAAGTGCAAAGGACTGATTCGGTCTTCATCAACATAAGCTAAACTATTCAGAAACTCTTTAACCAACTCATTAAAAACCTTTTTCAACAAAAGAAAAAATCCTTTAAACAATTCAAAGTCTACAGAAAAACTGCAAAGATCATGAAAAGGGTTCTTTCCTCGAGAATCCACAAATTTTTTAAGGTTTTCCTGATTTTCAATTAAAACTTCATGATACCTGTTCAGATCATAATTCTGAAGAGCATTTAAAAGTTTTTCCCTAGCTGTTAAAGCCATAAGTATAAATAAAAAAATCTTAAAAGTCCCATCAAGCCGAAACTATTACTTGACTTCGGTTTTCCTTTTTGGTACTCGTTGTAGTCTCTCCAAACGTCTCCTAAACAACTGTCGATATTTCCTTGAAGGTAAGGATAGTTCACGCTGAGAAACTTCCAATATATTTCAAGTTTGTAGTCACGGTCTCGCTCTGATTCTCGCCAGTTCACCATCGGCTCGTCGCTGAAATGAAGTTTGCAGAAGGAAAGACCGTCTGTGTTCATACCGCAGGTGCATTCGGTCACTTCACTTCCTGTGTCGCTTACGCAGTCGTTGTCGGTTGAACATTGCTTTGGAATTCCTCCTAGGGTCTTTGGACCTTCTCTGCATATGAAGTGGTCTGTTTTTATTACTAGCGGACCTCCTCCTTCGCATGCAAGGGAATTTGTTGCTTTTTCGCCTGGTTTTAATGAATATTTCTTGATGCATATCTTGTTACTGCACACAAAACCTGAAATGCAGGGTTTTCCCGACAAGTCGCATTCTTCACCATATTTCAAACCTTCTTCACAAGTGCAACTTGAAGAACTACAATAACAGACGAGATCCTTATCTGGATTACAAACTGATACAATACCGTAAGGATCACAAGAATCCCCACTTGAAAGTAAAACATAAGAATAATACTCCTTCCATGAAGAGGAGTCCCAATATCTTTGGTCAACCCAATATTCACATTCTAAAGGGTAATCTTTTGAATAGTGACTTGGATGAGGTGAAGTGTAATTTGAGTATAGACATGATTGAATTGTATAGTCTTTTGATTCTGATGAGTATTCTACACAGTAATCGTCGTTAGAAGTCTTTCCACAGAAAACTGGTGGACACTCAGCTTCAACATAAACCCCAAGTACATTAAAAGCCCAGAAAATCATAAATGACGTCGAATAATAATGGTAACGATTCTCTATTACACGAGCTGGAGTCCATGCTTCCTCCACACATCATACGAAGGGCGTTGGAAGTCAATCCAAATGTCCGCTCACCAATCAAAACGAAACTGGCAGGAATTAAAACTCGAATACCTCTCCGAGTTCGTATTCACAAACGGCGAGAGTCAATGGGACAACCCAAGTCCAGGCCAGAACTACAAAAACCCAGGCTACGCCCATCTCGCCATATACCGAGGAACTCTTCTACAAATCGAAGAATCTGAGCCAATCCTTCTTCTATCAGACCTCGACAACACCCTGGTAGGTTCACATCCAGACACCCGATCTTCCCAAAAGCGTTTCAACGAGTACTGGATAAGCAAGCATTACTTCGGGTGTTCAAAACTAGTTTACAATACCGGCCGTAGTTTAGAAGAATACCTTGAATTAGAAGTCCAAGGCAATAAAATGCTTGACCCTGACATGTTGATAACAGCTGTGGGAAGCGACGCTTACACCTTGAATCATCGGACAGGACTTTTCGAGTGTCACATTGACTTTCACCAGATTTATGACGGTGAATTTTGGGACTCGAATATAATCGCTGAACTTATTCAAGAACGATTCACTTGGATGCAGATTCCTCAAAAACAGTTCATTTATCCTTTCAAGGTCTGGGTCACTGCCAGAGCTGCTGATGTCGCTTTGTATAAAAAGGAATTGAAAGACTTTTTAAAAAATACTGAAAAGGAAAGTAGAGATGGAAAAGTCATTCATGCAAGAGCGATTATTTCTGGATTTGGAGATTGGAGGTATATTGATATAGTTCCTAGAATTGGAGGGAAAAGAGTTGGAGTTATTTATGCTCAGAAGTTCTTCAAGTTTACTAGTGAAAGAACTGTTGTTGCTGGAGACTCAGGGAATGATATTGAGATGTTTAGAGACCCTCGTCATTTCGGAATAGTTGTAAACAATGCAGATGAAGAAATGACGAAATGGTTCGAGAAAAAAAAGAGAATCAATAAAATCAAAAGTAATGAAATGTGGGGAGATGGAGTAGTTGAAGGCATTGAAAAGATTTTTTACTCAAAGGATTAAATAATTCCTTTACCTTCTACACAAATCTTATAATAATCTTCAATCTCTTCTAAAATAATAAAATCCTTCAATTTATCCATTATGAAATAAATGAATCCTTTCATAAACATTTCAGAGTTTTCAAAACTCGATAGAAGTTCAGTCAACTTGATTTTCTGTGTCCAGCCATCTGATTCAGTCTCAGAATACATCGAGTCATCAGTCTTGTACTACGTAGATGAGGCAGTCCATGATTTCATCACGAAAACGCGAGGACTGGAGCTTGATGAAGAAAAACCTGTCATTCTTTACGATAAAGGAGAATTGAAACTCTCTTGTAAAGTCTATTGGGGACTCAGGGCAACTGGGCATGATGATGTCAGAATACTTGTTGGTGGATTAAAGGCTTGTGAGACTAGTGATGTAGATTTGGCCTCTGGAAGTGCGAAAATGATTGAAATCACTGAACCTTTTTTACCTATGAACACGGCTGTTATCATTCCTTATGCTGACTTCGTTAAAAAAGAAAGTTATTATCAACAAGTCACTTATGCGGAAAAAATCAACTTTGATGTTTTTGATGTCAGGGGAAATATCATTGGGGAACAACAACTTATTAAAAATTTGGAAAGTGCGGAAATTACTGTCAATGTTAATAAAGCCACTATGGTTCATGGACCTGCTGCCGTTATTGTTGGGGTTTTACTTAAGTATTTGGGACAAAGGAGTGTTAGTGTTGTGCTTGATAGTACTGAAGGGTTTATTAGTGCTAAGAAGTATAGGAAAAGTACACCTCATAAGGTTACTGACCCTGGTAATTTACCGAATGCAAGAAGTATGCCTTTTGTTGACCCAGGAACCGTTGAAAAGCCAACTCACAAAGTAATAGAAGACCAGTCAAAATGCACTTGCAACTGCATTATTTATTAGGTGTTCTAGTTAATTCTTTGATAAATATGAGTAGTTTCATGATTCCATGTATAAATGGCAAAATACGCTTTGAATATAAAAAACCAAGAAGTAAATCAGTTCCTAATTCAAGCGGGAGTGCTCAAAGAAGAACTAATTAAAAAGTAGAACCCAGTCAGATCTATCAAAGACTTTTACGAGCCGAAGTTATCAGAAGAAATCATTAAAATCCGCTTCAAGTACTTCCAAGACAAGCAAGCGAAAATCATCCATGACTTTGAAAATTTCATAAAAGAAAAACAGTTAAAACTTCAACAAGACCAAGAAAAAGAGAAAGAATTTCATGATGAAGACCAAGAGTTTTATGATGAAATTCAAGAGAAGTTTGAAAAAGATGCCAAAAAAGAACTCAATGAATTTCAACTTGATGTTGAAATACCTGTCTCTGGAAAATACTCACAATTGACCCCTTCCATCAAGTCAAAAAGCATCAAGTCTTTAAATATTCAAAGAAATTTCGATTCCATCATTAAAATCCCAGCGACTACAAAAAACTTTAAAAATTTTTCAATTGAATTCAATGATAAAAAACTAAAGGAAATTGAAAGAATTTCTAAAATTCAAGAAAAAAATGAACTGAAACTTAAAAATGTTGAAAAAAATTTGATCAAAGCTGAAACTGAAAGAAAGGAAAAAAGACAAAAAGCTCTTGAAGAATATTTAAAAAAACTTGAAAAAGTCAAGCAAAAAGTGATTCAACAGGAAGAAAATCATGAAAAACTTATACAAAATTCATTAAAAAAATACTCAGATATTGAATCAAGGGTCAGAGAATCTGTAGACTTGAAGATTAAAGAAAACTCAGAAAAAGCTAAAAACATTCGAAAAAACGGCCTGGAAAAGAAAAAAATTCTAGAAGATCAAAAAGAACAGGAAAGAAATGAAAAGTTCTTCAATAAAATTCTAAAAATCCAAAAAAACAGAGAAAAGTTGAAATCTAAATCGAATGAGTTAGTTAAAAGCAGAATGACGAAATCAACTTCTCAGCAGTTAAAAGTTCAGAGCCGACTCATCGAAGACCTTCCAAAGTTGAACCTGAAAGCTGAGATAAAGTCTCCAAAACTCTTAGAATTTAAGAATCTTGATGAAAATCACTACAAAAAAATAGAGAAAAATGAACTGAACCGGTTGATGATCAATACTCGAATCACAAGAAATAAGTTGAAATTTGTAAGTTCCAAATAGACCTTAAACAGGGAGTCTCTGTTTCAAAAGCATATGGAAAAAATTAATAGAATCAACGAATTTCAATTTAACAAACAAAAGTCAATAATGAGTCGAAAATGCTCAAGCAGCGTAATTGAAAATACATTAATATAAACTACTTATAATAATTATAGACTTTGACCTATTTGTATGAAGCTAGTATTACAAAAGAGTATTATAACTATTAATATAAAATACTTATAATAAATATAAACTTTGACCTATTTGTAGGAAGCTAGTATTACAAAGAGTATTATAACTATTAATATAAACTACTTATAATAAACATGGACTTTGAGCTATTTGTAGGAAGGACTTTGAATCATGCATTTCAAAATTTATCTGAAGAGTATTATAACTATCTTCACGGTTTCCAATCTTTCAATCCTGGGGACTTCAAGGATGAAAACCTCGAATTCATCAGATCAATTTCACAAAGCAACTCTGAGTACCAAGATTATGAAAGCTACATAATTATTCAATTTATTATATCGATTGTCAAGAATCATCAAAAGGACCTTTATTCAAGCTGCATATGTCAGATTAATATAATCAAACAACGTGAAATCTTACTTAATAGAATCGAATCAGAACTTGCCCAGAGTATTTTAAATGAACCAGACTTTGAAAGCCCTCAAGCTTTTAAAGAGTCTTTTGAAAATCTGCAGAAAATCGATGTGGCCAACCAAGATTTCAATAATAATTACTTTTTTGGCAAATTTAACCGGTTTTTAATCAATAATAGAGACGAAAACATCGACTTCATTCAGTACATTATTGTTTATAAGCAATTTCAACTCGATAAAAAACCAGAAGAACTCGAAAACAACTTCGAAAAACTAGTCCTTGCATTAGTTTTCATGTCTTTTAATGAAAAAAACCTCCTTTCTTTCATGAAATTTCAAAAAATTTACTTAACTCACTTTGAAAAGTCATCAACTATCATTAAAGAATACTTCGAATCCCTAATTTCAATGAAATTCAAAAAACTTTTATCAATTCCTTCTCAAAAGCTCTCGACTGAAGCTGAAAAAATCGTAGTAGGCCAGAGAAAAGTGGAAAAGAACCAGATTCAATTCGCTACTCGAGACTCAGAAATATGTTTTTTTGTGTTAATGAAAGAAATTCTGATAATCGAAGAACTTTTACATAGAAATAAACTTCCTCGAGTAAAAAGTCTTAGTTTTAAAAAAGTCTCAGGAAAGGTATGTGCTGAAGTAATTCTCAATGAAAATTTAAAATCACTGATTTCTTTTTTCATAGATACCCAAGAAATCAACTTAAATCAGTTCTTTACTATTTTTTCTAATATTGTAAGAAACCTGCTGACTTTTGAGTCTTTTTCTCTGAACTTTTGCCTTCATCCTGAATGTGTTTTGATCGACTTGATGACTGGGAATTGTCTTCTTTTTTCAGGGTCCTTCTTCTGCTCAGTTCCCAAAGGTGCAGATTTTTCCAGTCATTCAGTCTCACCTGATCCAAAAATCACTGAATACCCTCAAAAAGTCGCCTTAATGATGGAAGAAAGTTTGAAATACCTAAATGCTCAAAAAAACGAGGTAGAGGAATTAAAACAAATAATTTCGACTATAAGAGAAAACTCTCAAATCAATTTAAGTCACATAGACGAGTACCTTAGATCTAAGCTAGTTTTTTAGAGTAAAAGTGTAAATTCAGAGTGATTGGAATGAGGACCATCACGGGTCTGACGCGTTTATCATCACTGGATCAAAACCATTATTAAATATGAAAATTTTTTGCTTTTTTTTTGTTTTCCTTTTAACATGTTCCAGTGAAAAAGACTGCGAAAATCTGGAAATCACGACAACTGTAGATAAACCTGGAAATGTCATGAAAAACGGCCTTCTTCAGCCGAATTGGTTCTTAGTTCCTTATAAGTCTTTCATGGAATCTGAAAGAATCACGTTTTTCATTAAAGGACTTTCTCCTGACCAGCAAAATTCAAGTTTAATTCATTTTTTTCATGATGATCAACAAGAAAATCTTCAGAAAAGGTGGGTTAAGGCTGAAGTAATCAAAACTTACAGTCTTCAGAATAATCCAGGTGTCTTTTGTGTTGAACTTCTGCAAGAATGTCTTGTTAGAGATGGTTGGAGGGCTACTAACATGTCTTTAGTCCTCGGGTCTGGAAAGTGTCAGAGGATTACATGGCCTAGAACTTGTGGAAGTCCTTCTAGGGTCCTTAGTTCTTTTAATTTGGGGTTTTTAGAACATACCTCTGAACTTATTGCTAATGGAGTCGTTGAAAGTGAACTTTTTGATGTGCATGCAGATTTATTAACGACAAATAAAGGGAGATACTTGGGAAGTCTTTATCTTTGGAGTAGTTTTGAAGAAAATCTTGATATTGAGGTTAATGTTTCGTATGTTTTAAAAGAAGAGAAAAAAGTTTTAGGAAATCGGAAAGAAATCAAAGGAAAACTTGAAAATAATACTTTTTCGGTAAATATCAACTTTAACTGCTCTTCATCTTTTTCAGGAGAGAAGTCGATTAGCTTGGCTTTATCACTGATTCATTTACACACCTTCAACATCTTCTACAAATTTAAATGCCCGGAGCAGTCATCATCTTCATTTTTCAAGACCTTTTTACTTCTTATTCTTTTCTTATTTTTGGTTCTGCTTTTTTCAGTATTGATTTTGCGAAACCAAGACACAATTTCCTCCCTTCCAATGAAGATTAAGTCTTTGTTTTCACCGAAAATAAAGTCTTCGTATTTGCCAGACCGCGAATTCCCTGACATCGAGTTTAGTGATCTGACTTTCAAGTCTCCATCCCAAGCCTACGGAACCTTTTAACTAGTTAAAATATGTCTGAAATGCTGAAGTCAATTGAAGTGAAAAAGCAGTGGTTTATCAACAGTCACAAAGAGCCTATAGAGCAGTTTTACGAGTTTCAGCAAGAAATCGGGAAAGGAAACTACGGAACTGTAGTCAAGGCGAAAGACATTCACTCAAATCGAGACTTTGCCATCAAGATCATTCAAAAAAATCGTATTGATGACTCGCATTTGTTTAAACAAGAAGTAGAGATTCTTCAGTTGCTTGACCATCCAAATATTGTTAAACTCATTGAATGCTTTGAGACTGACAGACTTTGTTATTTGGTCATGGAGTACTGTGAAGGTGGAGAGTTGTTTCAGAAACTTGCTAAGGAAAAAAACTTATCGGAACTTAAAGCTGCTCAGATTATGAGAAAACTTATAAGTGCTATTATGTATTGTCATGCGAATAAGATTTGTCATAGAGATTTGAAACCCGAAAATTGTCTTATGGTTAATTCTCAATCAGATAGCGACATAAAAATAATCGACTTCGGCCTATCCTGTTTCATAAGCGAGCAAAAAGCATTAAACTGTGTCTGCGGTACTCCTTTTTATGTAGCTCCAGAAGTCCTTTCAGGTAGCTATCGTTCAGAATGCGACATGTGGTCCTTAGGAGTGATGCTCTACATGATGCTCTCAGGGACTCCTCCATTTTCCGGTAAAAACAACCAAGAAATCATAACAAAAGTCTATTCAGGGAACTATTCCTTAAGACTCAAACAATTCTCAAAAGTTTCCCAAATGGCAAAAGACCTGATATCCCGACTTCTCGTAAAAGACCCATCTTTACGTCTAACGGCAAAAGATGCTTTCAACCATCCTTGGATCCAAATCTTGTCACCCATTCCAGAACGTCCACTTCCTTCAAAGACCTACGAAGACATCTACAATTTCGTCCATTTCAATAAATTTAAAAGAGCGACGTTGATGTTGATATCTTCGCGATTGACTGAAAAAGAAATTTATTATTTAAAACAATTGTTTCTTGTAATTGATCAAGATGGAAGTGGAACTATCAGCAGACCTGAATTTGATGAAGCTTTTGGAAAGATATCGAAAAATATCAGGAGAGAGGATTTGGATAATGTTTGGAGGGTATTGGATATGAACCATAATGGAGAAATTGATTATTCTGAGTTTATTTGTGCTTGTATCAGTGGGCAAACTTGTGTTGATTCGGGAATTTTGAAGTCGGCTTTTGAGTTTTATGATGAAGTAAGCAACAGGTAGGACAAGGATGGGTTTATCACTGTGGATGAACTTAAGAATGTTTTTTTAACTGGAGAGGTTTCTATCAGGCTTAATGAAATTCAGCAGATGATACAGACTTTTGATAAGAATTCAGATGGAAAAGTGGATTATATGGAATTCATCGATGCTATGGTGAACAGCAAGTAGTATATTATCTTAGTAAACTATAAATGAACTATTTGATAAGATTACCTGAACAAGGGAAAGAACTGAGAACCACCCTTCCCGCAGATTACACACAAGAACATCTCAGTCTGAGCATCTCCAGCAGTTTAGGGCTACCCGCCGAAGCCTTTATTCTTCTCACTAGCGAAGGCTATTCTTTAAAAGACAGAGCATTCAATGCGAGTAATTCTGACATAATCTACGCGTTTTTGAAAGATTCAATCAAACAAGAAAGAGTTGAGATTGAGGTCAGATTCACTCAAAGTAACTCGATTCCTTTAAATCCGTTGCCTGGTGATGACAAAGGCGTCCTAACAATGGAAAAAAACTTGCACAGGATGTACAAACAAGCACTTGAACTTAGTGATTTTTTCATGTCTTATGCTGCCTTTGCTGAGCAGATTAACACCGAAATGGAAATTGTCAATTCTGCTAAACAAGTACTTAAGATGTATCATAAAAAACATATACAGGACCAGGCTGATAACTTCGCTTCTTTGCAGCAGAAGAGTTTAAATCATTATTTGAATGCTAAGAAAGAATTTGATGTTTTTGATTTAGCAGTTCAGAAGCTATCCTCAACAAAAATCCACGACCAACTCAGCAACCCTTCTCGAATCAGTCTATCAGACCTAATCGACGTGACTCAATTAAGCAAATGGAAAGAAAGTTACATGGACGAAATAAACCGTCTCCAGTTAAAATTCGAAGAAATAAAGTCAACAATCGATTCAATGCCATCAACATTCAAACTTCCAGAAGAAGACTCAATCTCCGTGGAAGTCGTATTAGTTCCAGACATGATAACTCAAGGTTACACCTCCGTGATCGATCTTTACCTCGACTACCGCAAGCTTTGCGAGCAATTCCTGACATCAAGAGACGCTAAAGCCGGTCAACGTCTTCACGAAGAGCCCTGGGAGCAAAAAGCGAATAAAGCCACTCAAAACCTTTCCATTCTCGCCAAGACCCTTCCTCAATACCAAAACCTCGTCGGAGGTCTTCAAGACTACAGAAAACTCGGAAATTTTCAACTTTTTAAACTTCTTCGAAAAATCACAGAATTCGCTGCGCGAATTCGAGACTCTGTTAAAAGTCAACTAAGCATGCTCAGTTCTTTACTGAAAAGATCTGAAAAAAGACTGGCTTTTATTAAAGTTCCAAGACTTTTACCTGAAGCTCATGATTCAGCAATTTTTGAGATCTCGAGAAGGAACCTTTTTGTGCAGGTCGCTGGAAAGATCAAGGATCGTTTAAATCTTCTGATTGAAACTGAAACTGCGGAGAGAATGGCTTTTTTAGAGAAGTATAGACATGTTTTGCCGAATAATTTTGTACCGCAACTTAGTGCTGGGCCTTTTTTGAAGGTTGTTGTGGGGAATAATGAACCTGATTTGAACTTGCCGAAGCTTTTTTTAGGTCTTCCAAGTGACTTTCTGCATGGTTCTTTGTATGAACAGGGATTCAGCAATGAAGAGAGTAATTTGAAAGCCCTTGTTGAAATCAAGGAAAATTTAGAGGTTCAGGTTAGAAGTTTAACTCAGAGTCTTGAGGAAGTCAGAAGATCACTTGACGCAAAAAATGATGAAATAAAAGCAAAAGACGCTCAAATCGAACAACAAACACAAGCTCTCATGAAAGAAGTCAATAAATGTAAATTCATCACACAAACCTCTGAGTTTGAAAAAGCTGAACTCAGAAAAGGCTACCAAGAACTCGAAAACAAACTTCAAATGATCAGAACTGCAGTTTGTGCTGAACACTCTGATCATATCAAAGAACTAAAAGCTGTTTACAATGAAAGCACCTCCTGTTTAAAAGCAATGGAAAGCAAGTTCAAAGCTAGTCAACTTACCGAGGCTCAGCTGAAAGCTGAGAATGACAAAATTCGAGAAGAACTTCTTAAAATCGCTGGAGAGGTCAGAACTAAAGACAAGAGACTTTTAGAAGCTGCTGAAACATTGAAAGCTATTCAAGTCGAGTTCAAGAACAAGGAAGACCTGATCAAAGAACTGAAAGAAAAACTCAGTCAAGTTCCTAAGACCCAAGAAATCAGGGTGAAAGACCCAGGTCTTGAAAGCCTCTGCAAAGACCTCGGAATTTCCAATGAAAGTCTTCCGGAATATGTGAAAAAACTAAGACAAAGTGATTCATCTAAGATTTCTTTTACAAGTTTCAATGAAGGGTCACTTGCGTTGTTTTTCCCGACAGCTGAAGGGCAATTTCTTGCTTTTAACTATAACTGTCCGGATCATTTCCTTAATACTGACCTGCTGAGTCCTCAGGCGATTGAAGCGATGCATAACGAGCCGTATATAGTAGGCCTGATCACAGAGAAAAAAAGACTGCTGGCTGAAAGAAACAACCCTTTGAGCCTTCCGCAGGGATCTGAGTACTTTTTACTTACAATCAAAACGGACTTCTAGAAAAATGGCTTTTCATTAGATATTAAAAAGTTTATTTAAGTCGTATCTCAGTCGATCTTCTATAAAATGTTGACCCCTGTTCAAAGAAAAAGAAAAAATTCTGAAGGTGCTGACAGTCCTTATCCTGATATTTTAACTTCCTCGAATCTTCCTAAAAATTTCTTTGATCCCATCAAATCTATTCCAGAACAAGAAGAATCTTCGGAGCCATCACAGATCTTTCAACAGCCAACCTTTGAAATTCCTGAAGATTCTAAATCAAGTATTAATCCAGATGAATTTTTCCTTATTCAACAGATTGAATTATCAATCGAGAAGAAAACTCCTTTGAACTTAAAGCGGCTTTTAGACTATCCTTCAGGGAAAGAGATAATTTACTCAAATGGAATACGTGAACATAAACATACCCTTCAAGATTCTTTTGAAGCTATTAAAAGGAAGTCGATTGATGGGATTCTAGTTAAACCTTTCAGGTGGTCGAGAAGTCCGATAGGCTCACAGTCTAAAAAGACTTACAGGACTCGAAGGAATTTAACTGAAGAAGAAAGTTGCTCTGATATCCAATTGAAGAAACTAGAAGAATTGTTTAAGTAATTGATTGGTTTAATTAATTGAAGTTATATTGCTTGATTTTAACTCGCGTGGAAGTGACTTTATTCTTAGGTTTGGTCTTTTTAGTCTTCCTCTGTAGTAACCTCCTGGTTGGTGACTTATCATTTCGTGGAAACTGCTGAATATTCGGTCTTTCTGGAATATGCTCTTTTCATTTTCTTCTGTTGGAAGGGTTTCGTATGGGGTGTTTAGATTTATGTAGAGCTTTTCTCGACAGCTTATTCCTAATGCACGGGATTTTATTGTTTCTAGCTGTTTTGTATTTAGTGGACTGAATCTGACACTCTCGGATTTCTTTTGGATTGATTTTACTTTGCGAGCTTTTGTTAGTCTATTGAGGCCTGATTGTCTAGAAATAGTAATTGTTGTAGCAGGTTTATCTGCTGTCCAAAAGTTTCTAAATCCAATTAATCGATTTTCCCTTATTTCATTTTTTATCTTCTTGGAGAAGTCATCCTGTGAGTCAGGTTTATTATAAAACTTCATCAAGAAATTATCAGCATTGATGCACAACAACTCACCAAAACTTGAATAGCAAGTACAAGTAGTAAGATAAGAATCCCTTAAAGCAACTTCTTCATCTCCATAAATTTCTCCTCTACCAAGTAAAGCCACCTTGACACTAAAAAGTCTATCTTTTTCAATAACCATGGGCCTGGTAAGTTCAAATTCTCCACTTTTCACGATATATACGAAATTTGCTGGAGTTGAATGATGGAAAACAACTTGTTTTCTAGAATATTTTTTAGTTGAAAAGTAATAATTCAGCTTTTCCAGTTTTCTTTTGCTCCATTTAGCGAAGAAAGGAATTTCTTTTAAGAAATCGATTTGTTTGTCAAGGATTTTTTCTTCAGCCCTTCCGATTATCTTCATGTAGTCTTCTTTTACGAGAACTGCCATGTGGCAGTTTGTTGTACATTTTATTGAGGCTGAACGAGGCTGATCCTTGAGAAGTGCTAGTTCTCCGAAGGCTGCACCTGAATTTAAATTTGCAATTGGAACCATTTTAGAACCTTCTTCGGTTTGGATTGGGACGATTACGCTTACTGTTCCTTCGATTATTATGTAAAATTTCTTGCCTATACTGCCTAGTTCAAAAACAAACTACCTATCCCTTACCTCATCACATTTAAAAAATTCATAACTCATCACTTTGCAAGCATCAACATGAATATTCATTCCTAATTCATTGCTTTTCTGCACGAAAAACTTGATATTTTTTGTAATAGCATTTAAAACAGCTAACTGCTTAGAACTCCTATACTGTGCCTGAGTTTTTAACACTTGAACAACACTTTCTAAAGTGGCATCATTTTGATGAAAACCGTTTTCAATAAGACTTTTTGGTGATAATAAAACCTTATCTAATTGATCCATTTATTAATCCTCTTCCCATCCTCCATCCGCGATGCGATCCAAGTCAATAGCCTGACAATGAGTAATGGCATACAAGAACTTTTCCTTCATGATTTCCTTCGACGAATAGGGCGGCAAGTCGATTTGGAAGAAGCAAGTATGTGCGACAGGCATGTACCCATCAGGATTTCCTCCTTTATTCAACTGCGTGATTTTGAACTTCTTGAACTCGCGATTGACAGGAAGTCGAGACCTGCCCCAAACGAATCTAAGAAACTGAGACCTGTCCTTCGGTGTGATTTCCTTGAGTATTTCCCAGAAGTACCTGATATGAGGAGCATCTGCATTGACATTTTCGTATTCAGTCTTACCTTTAAGCACCTCTACATCAATATCAGCAGCTCCACAAACCATGCTTTCCACTTGTTTCCAACTGAATAAATTAAGAAGGTTCAAAGGAACAACAGTGCTCATGCCTCTTCTAATAGCTGCGTATTGCTTTTCACTTTCATTTAGCCTGAACGTTTCAACCATACAACTATATTCAAAAGCTCTATCATAAGACACTAAAACCTCTGACCCTCTTTCTACAAGTTCAACAAGTCTTCCACAAGAGTCATGAGTTGAAAAGCAGATATTTTCAAAAGTATCTGGAAACTTCTCAGGAGTGATTTCATGTTCTTGTAAATTTTTAAGTATATCCAACATCTGACAACAGCATTCGTCAACACCTTTCAAGTCAGACAAATTGACTTCTTCCAACATGAGCCTCTTCCAAAACAATGGAGGAAGAGTGAGGTTCAAGTTGTTTTGAGTCCTGATGGCGACTCCCATTAACTTTCCTAAGAACTGCAGGAGGTCAAGTTGCAAAGGACTATCAGCGCTGGGGTTGATGATCCACGCATCGCGATTTTCTCCCACATTGTGCAGGTTGTTTTGAGTTGGTACAAACAACGGTAAAAATCTTGACATGAGTTCATCACAAATGGCACTTATTGCTTCGTTGTAAGGCCCTCCAGCGTCAGTGGCGCCTTCTCCTCGAAAGACGACTTTGAATATTCTTTCCTGGTTGCGGAAATTGCGAGGTGGTGAGTTGTTGATTGCTCTATAAAGTTGACCAAAGATGCTCACAATTGCTTGTGAGTCGATTTTTCCTGAGTACTTCATTCGCATCGCCTTTGTACGGTCTATTGAAACGTCAGGGCGTGACTCGCTGTTGGTTCCTGAAATAACAGCGTTGAACATGTTGTTCTTTAATGTAGCGAAGATGTATTCACGGGTGCTTAGGAAGAGACGTTGAAGCTCGTCGAGACTTTCACGAGATGAAGTGGTTAAGTCAAGAGAGATAAGAGGAAGAATTTTTTCTATTTGTTTGTTGAAACTAAGAATCATTTTAAACATTTCACGAAGGTCGACTACTTGAATGTCTTCTAAAAGGCGGTAATGTCTCAGGTCTTGTTGTGAAGGAGCGATTTCTTCAGGGTCGAGTTTCATCGGGTCTTTTTTCTTCCCTGCGCAGAACTCGTCGACATATTGAACGAGTTGTTCTTCAGTAGCTTTTGAAATATTATTCAAATATTTATCGATGTAGCCTTTCCATTTTTCTAGTTGTCTATCAGGTAAGCATTCAATTACTTTCATTTTTTGATTGCCGGTGAAACAAGGAGTGACTTTGAACTTGTAGCCCCATTCTTTCGCAACTGCTCCTGCTTGGACCTCCCTGTTGACTCCGATCAAGTCAATATCGCCTGGGATAGTCGGTTTTTTCACGATGAGCACTTCTTGCTTATCACTATCAAAAGAAACAGCAAAAACGTAGTTTTTGCTATGCTCCGGATTTATCGGTCCTGTGAAGACTTCGACTAGATTCTTGTAAACTGAAACCTGGCTTTTTTCAAGATCGACGAAAAAAGAGACCCGGTCAGTGGCTCGGATGGGTTCGACAGTTTTTTCACTTCCATTGACAAAAACACTGCCACTTGACTGATAACAAACAGTTGTTTCCTTCACTAAAGACCCTGTGCGTTCTTGAGTATCAGGAATCATTCCGACTTGCAGTTTATCTCCTTCTTTGACCTTTTTAACTAAAAACTCTACAAAGTGTCTTCCTGCCTGCAAAGCAAGTCCTGTGACTTGTAAGATTCTTGCAGGGTCAACAGCAGCAGTGGTTTTTACCTTTCGCTGGTCCTGGGAAAAAGCGAGATTCGGTGAAATATTGGCAGGTTTCTTCCAGGCGTGCATGGGCATCACCAGGTATCCGTAGTTGATGGGAAAGTGGAAGTAAACCAGGTCTCTATTGACGATGAGCTTCTTTTTACTTAATTTGCTGAAACTTGCGATGTAACTTTCAACAGAAGCGACAGTCACATGTTGATTCGACCCTCCAAAGCAGATGATTGGGATAACTTCTTCAGCGATATTATGAAAAGTATGAAGTTCTGCATTGTTTTTAATACAGGTAAGGCATCTATCTTCCATATTGATAAGAAGAGTGACGATATCTCCAGTTCTGTACTTGGCATCAGTGACAGGAGTCTTTTCCCCTCGTTTATGAAACTCGCCAGTGGTTTTCCAAGTCCACAAGTCATGAGTGTTGTCACTGTTAATAACTTCATTGAGTCGGTAACTGCCGTCAGCCTTGAGTACTCCGATGTAAAGGTAGTCCGAGCGCCCGTCATTGTCAATTAAAAAGTTGATCTTGATCCGGCCCTGACTGTAAGTCTCTGACCACAAAGCGCACCCCCAGCCTGAAGAGTTGGTCCTGGTAACTGACCTGTTGTTGTTCAGATAAACAATGTCCGGGCCTTTCGAGTCGTTTGACCAGCAGGCGTCAGTCAGACTCGCGTCGGTCCCAGTCTCGACCAGCTGTGCACCTTGCTCGTCATAAGTGAATAAAATCGCGTCTTGAATGTCGAGTTTTGACTTTTCATCGAATTCTATCTCTAAAAAACTCGCTCCTTTCATGTGAATACTTTTCGTTGAGTACTTTTTTGAGTAAGGATGAGCACTTTCTCGGTATTTTTCTAGAGGGATCTTGTTAGCCAGTCGAAACTGCTCGAATAGCACTGGGAAGATGTTTTCATCGCGATTGACGAAACCTTTCATCAATGCGAAAGCATCACAAATATCATGAAACCATCTTTCATCCAAGTCAACTCTGAACTTTCCTTTAAGTTCTGTGATGAGACCAACAAGTCTCTGCAGCAAGGAACTGACAGCTTTATTATTTTTCTCAATATTATACAAAGATCTCACTTCTCTCGCAATCAAACTGACGACATTCTGAAGAGCAGGCAACGACTCAGAAGGCCGAGTGAGAAGTCCTTGAATGATTTTAAGAACTCTTTCTTGTTTGTAAGTTTCTTTGCAAGTATGCAGATAAATAACCAGCGGGTTCACCATTTCTTTCTTATTAAACCTCTGAAGGTTAAAAGGCAGTTCCTTGAATCCCAGAACGACTTTTTCAAGTATCCAAAAAGCATGTTCAATGCTCATCCTCTTCAACAGCGGGTCAATCGAGTTGCGAGGTGCTGACTCGATGGGAATCACTCGAAACTTGTAACCCCACTCGACACAGCTGGAGTCTGAGTAAAAGTAAAGATGAATCGTGTCGCCCTCTACTTCAAAGTCAGAAAAGCTTCTTCCTGTGTTTTCAGAAATTTGTGCCATGTGGTTTGGTTGTTTGTAGAAACGTAGAATGTCACATCCGGTCTCTGTGTGGCATTGAGAGTCGAATTCAATGCGAAGACCTGCTGCTCCTGGAATTGAAATCACTTGGTCGTGGCGCATGTTGTTTTCGTAGGGATGAGTTGATTCGATTAGTTGTTCTGCTAGTTTTCCTGTTGGAGCTGCACATGATGAGGCTAAAATCACTTGAAAGATGCACTCGTGAAGTAGGATTTTGCACATGTTTTGACCGATACTTGTTGAGATTACTTTTTTTATTGTTGACTCGAGGACTGATAGGTTTTCTTTTAGTAATGCGAAGATTATTGCGAAGTTGTCGGGCTTCTTGCAGAGGAGGTGAGGAAGGGTTGTTGGGTGACTTTGGATTATTTGAAGTAAAAAGGTTTTCATTGCAAGGTTACTTGCGATTTTATCGAGGTTTTTAACGTGGTTGTGAAGCTCGATGATTGAGTATTGGCTGAACACTTGTATCTCCTCATCCACTTTCTTCAATCTTTCATTATTCATATCAGAAGAAGACGAATCAAGTGCATCAACCAGTCCATGTTCCGAAACAGCAACCTTCGAATAAATCAAAGGAGTAATCGGATATCCCAATAGTTTCGAAGTTTTCGAAGTACAAACAAAAGCAAATTCTCCAGCATTCCCAATATTCACCGGATTCCCTGCCAAACAAACAATTTCAAATCCCGTAGGAATAGAAATCGAGTTTTCATCAGTTCCAGTCACAATAATAATCTTAGTCAACGGTTGTCTAGTGCCAAGTTTCGACCTAGAGACCTTCGTGACCCAGACCTTCAAAACTTCACCTTCTGCCGACTTTGCCATGTTTCCAATATCAGTATCCTCCTTATGACTTTCGTCAGGTCCTTTCAAAAGAACCGCTGTGATCACATTGCCAGGAGGGGAAGGGCTTAAGTGTTGCTTATAGCAGATTATTTTTCTATTGTCGAGAGAAAAACTTTCACTGATGTCGACTCCGTCTTTGAGGATCGGGACTTTTATGTAGCCTTCTTCGATGTCTTCTGAGGACTCGCACATGATGACTTCGGTGATTGGAGCGTCGACTGAGGTTTCCATGTTATCTGCCCAGCTTGAAGAGTCGTAGTCGCTTAGCAGACTTGATAAGGCCTTGTCGAGACTCACGTGTTCTTTTGCAAGGTCACTGCAGAGATCTGTTGGAGCACCTGTTGTTCGGAGGCGAAGAGCTGTCTGGTTCTGCTCTTGGGGCTTTAGATCTGCGAGTTTCGCGGATTTTCCTTCGATTTCTCCAGAGTTTACCTTTCCTATGTCCCAGTATTGAGCGTCGGTTGTGAAACGGCCGAGACATACCATTAGGCCTCTTAATACTACGCTTTCACCTTGCTCCAGACCTACTCCGAAATCGGCTAAGGAGACACCGTCGTATATTGAAGGCTCTGATAATGAATAGGTCTGGCCGGATGAAAACTCGATGTCTACTTTACCGTTAAAGGTCACAAAAAGCTTGAAACTATAATTCTGACTTTTTTCTAAAGATCCAATTGGCTCAGATTTTATTAACACTAGTGTTGAATCTTCAAGCGAGTTAAACTTAATTTCAAGAGCGCCCATAGTAAAGCAGATAACTCCTGAAATATTTTCTTTCGCGAAGCCGATAGTAGCAAGAATAGTGATTTCCGAACAAAATTCAGAAACAGATCTGAAAATCTTTGTTGCAAAGTGTTTTTTGATATATTTAACTTCATCAAGTGGCATTCTTGAAATAATGCTAAGTTGTCCTCCAACCGACTCATCAAAATGCACGATTCCAGTATGATCAACAATCTGACAAGTCGACTCTTCTTCCTTACAAAGTTTATAAATAGATCGACTATCTGATGTTGCAGAGATCACATCACTAGCAGGTTTTTTCTCTTCAACCATTCGATCTTGTATGAACTTTTCAATCTGTTCATATTTCGTGAACCCTGCATTCAAAGCTGCATAAATATCAGTAAAAGTATAATTTAAAGACTTTAGCGTCGCAATCAAAATCTGCTGTTCTTCAGTCATTTTCATAACAATTTTCGCTTCTTCATCTTCAGGAATAGTTTTCGCTTTTTCTTCTTCATCTTCTTCTTCTTTATCCTCCCTGATCTCGATTTCATTGTTTTCCTGTTTTTTCAGTTCATCGAGTTTAACTTCCTTAATTTTATTATAAAGATTTTTTCTCAATGCTCGATATTTCAAGCTGTTTTCGTTGAAATCGCCGTGGTCAACAACTACGACCTTTCCGAAGATGTAGTCAACGATTTCATTTGCCTCGTTTTCTGAAAAAAGCTGGTGCATATTGGGAAGTGAGGCTAAAATGTGATAGACAAGTGCCTCGATTTGTCTCCAAATGCATCGAATGTTGTGTAATTTTTCTGGACTTTCTACTTCGATTAAACCTTCTTTTTCTTTTATTAAACGGATTATTTGCGTCAAGGTCTGGAATAGACTTCCGATGTCTTGACTGGGAAGGGTTGAAAAAAAGTTTGCTTTTATTAAACTTTGAACTTGGTTTAAGTGGTTCAGGCTTTCTTCGTGGATGCAGTCGTCTTCTTCGTTGTAGACTTGGATTACTTTGGTTTTCTTGTTTAGGGTGATTATGAAACCTTGTGGAAGGGAACCTCCTTTGAGACTCACGAAAGACCATTCTTGGACTGACTTGTCAAGAGGATTATAAGAAGACGAGCAAGTCGCAATAAAAGAAAGAGCACCAAGTCCCAAATCCTGCCTAAGCTGATCCACATTATCCTTCAAAGATTCAACAAGATTCTGTATATAAATATGAACAAAAGGAACAATTTCCGCTTTCCACCTAGTCTGAAGAAAAAGTGTTTTAAGGAACTCACAAGATTCACTAGACCAAATTCCAAGTTTACTAAGATTAGGAATAAACTCTCTTTCATTTTTGATATGATAAGAGTTCCTAATCCCAATAAAAGAAAGAATAGTCTTCAACCAATCCGCACTGATTTCTTTACTCAAGAACTTTTCCAGCAAATCTTTATGAACAGTGCTCCAAATAGCTGCAAATGTTTGAGGCGAGTGTTGCGTGGGTACCACATTCCTCAAAATACGAAAAGCAATAACAATAACTGACTCAGAAGCTCCAAGCAAAGCATGTTTAATGATAACTTCCAGATACTCCGGCTTCGCGATGACTTTTTTCATGCTTTCACTGCAAGATGTCTGATAAATGACCCACAATACAGAAGCGATATACTCATTAATCGAAGAATCCGTCTTTTGCGGCAGGTAAAGCTCTTCACAAGAATGAGGAAGTCCTTTCAACATATACTGCAAAGTCTTTATTTCTTCAAATTGACTGCTAAACAAATGCCGATCATTCAAAATCGAGTTAATCGCGACGTACAAGTCGAAACTTTTCGTTGAATTTAAAAACTCAGGAGGGGTGCCAGGTGGAAGAAACTCTGAAGTAACAATGCCGAGTTTTTCCTTATCAGCAGTTTGAAGGACGAGTTCCAAGTACCTGCTGAAAGAATTCTGCCTTTCAGGGTGCATCTTGCTTCGAATGACTTCTACCAAGACCGGGATGTCGAGGGTGTAGTAAAGACTCGCCTCATCAACATCTGCTGGGATCCAGCTCATGAAAGGATGAGTTAAAATATCTTGATTAATATCGTCTTTATGCTTCTTGATACTCGAATTTAAAAATACGAAAAAGTCAATCTCGCCTCTTGAGTTTTTCCAGTCGTTAGGGTCAAAACTCTCGTCGTTTTCTTGCACTTCACATTGAACGACACCTTTGTAAGTCGGGTCGAGTTCGCTGATGTACCCGTCGATGAGACCGAATAGTAAGTCGCCTTCTTCTTCAGAGTTAAGAGATGCGAATATTTCACGGAACTGCCCGAGCCACTCTTTCATCGGATTTCGTCTTCCCATTGGTTTTTCTAGATTTGAGTCCATCCAAAGTTCCCCGGAGCTAACTTGCATTAATTTTAGTTTCGCGATGTCAGCTTCTTCTCTGTCTACTCTTTCTTTCGTCTTCACCCAGGCGACTTCATCCAGCAGCAGCTCAGCGAATAAAGACTGAAGTTTAAACTTTTTTATTTCTTTTGAAGCTTCCAGGTCGTTTAGATGTTCAGGTTTTCCTGCACAGGTATAAACAAACTGCTTTAAAAGAACCCAGGAAGTGTTTTTAAGGAGTTTTTTCCGTTCTGACCTTTTATCATCTTCACTTTGGTCCTGTTGTTTCACCAGCAGCTGGTCAAAAGGTGTGAAAGTTGGTCTAAAGACAAGAGGATTATCTTCAATCACTTCAACTTTAGTTAAAAAGCAAAGACCTTTAACAGGTTCAGCTCTTTTAATGAAAATAAAAAGCTCTTCACCTTGTTCATTGATATTTCCTTCAATTTTTTCAAAGCCCTCTGGACACCTGTTGCCAGTTTCGATTGCGACGATGGGCAGGACTTTTTCTTCTCCTCTGAAGACCTGCATGCAAAGTTTTGTGCCTGTTGCCTGAGCTTCATGTTCGTATTCACTGTCAAGTCGATTCGCGGTGTTCAATGAAAAAGCCTCGGCGCCTTCATGTTGACTTTCAAGGTACTCGTCTTCGTTGTGCACTTTGAAACTTGTGATGCATTTGGACTTGTTGAACTTCAAGACTATGTTTTCGTGAATGTTGCTGCCTTTCGCCCAACGGAGAAGAAATGAAATACTTTCGTGTAACTTTAAGTCGATTAACATGTTTGTGTCGATTTCTTCGTAAGGAAAACTTAGAGCTTCGAAGATTTTTAGGTAGAAGTGAGTTGATTGTTGTGATGTGCAGTCTAGTTCTTTTACTTCTTTTATTGTTAGGTGGGTTAGGAGAAGTTGAATCATTGAGAAAAATGACTTTTGAAGGCATTGTTGAAGCCCGATGTCGATGCCTTCTAGGTCTGAAAGGTAATGTTTTTTCTTACTTGATGAACCTAAACGGAGAGAGTCGGAAAAAATTCGGATTATCTGACCTTTCAAGTTTTTATCTTTTCTGCAAGTTTTAAACATATGTATCAAATAATTAAAGCCAATAGCTCTAGCAATAGCTAAGTTCCTCTTAGTTTCGATTTCTTCAAAAATAGCATCGATATTAACTTTACTTTCAAAAAATTCAAAAATCATTCCATTGACAGAAACCAGTTCTTTTTTTTCATCATCTTGTTCAGTGGTACTCTGCTTGACAGGTCCAATGATTTTAAGTAAAGTTCTAATTTTCCCCATACTTTCAACAGTTTTCTTAACAGTATTCCACTTCGAGCTTTTCTTAGTCCTATCCTCATTCATTTCAACATCAACACTTTGCAATTCCCTTAACGAAGGAAGTATCAATCTTTGTATTTTATAAATACCCTGCTGATTAAACCCAATAAGATGTTCCGAGTTCAAGATAACCACCGACTTATAAACGATTTCTAAAGAAATACTTGAATAATCAACTTCTTTATTCTCATCAAGCATCGCCTGTTTGCGATGTTGAGCCCATTTCCGAATCTGACAAGCTTGTTTAATCAGTTCTTTAATCAACTTGTTGTGAATCTTTTTCGTCTCAATCAGCAGGCCGAGGAAGTCAGCGAAGCCGAAAAGACTGGCATAAACAGCGAAAACTGTCCTTTCAGCCTGTTCTAGTTCGCTTCCGCCGATGTTGTAATGAGGACCGACAGCTCCTGCTTCTATTTTCAGAGAATTCCAGGCTTCTGAGATCAGGTCAGACCCTCGGATCCACTCGTCAACAAGTGGATTTTCACTGAAATGCTTCCCTGAATGACTTGAGTTTATGCAGGTGTTGATGTAAGCTGTTAGGGTGAATAACGGGTTCACTTCATTTGCTTTGAAACCTGGAAAGGAACTCTTCCGGATTCGGTCTACTACGGCTGAAGAGGATCGTGATAGATGTGGACTTATCGTCTCGAATGACGTTGGAATCATTGATAAGTCGATCAGTCCTTCGTTCACTATTGGCCGATGACCTGGAATTAAGATAGGCGCGCATTTGTCTTTGATCCCGTATTTAAATAAAGAACTTTTTAATAACTTTTTCGCTTCAGTTTCAGCAGTACTTGAAAAATCTCCACAAATCAGCCTTTTACTGAAAAAAACAACTAAAAAGTTAGAAGCGAGTTTTAAGTGATGTAACCAATGAATGCTGTTTTCTTTCTCGACTTCACTTTCAACGTCGATTTTCCAACCCCAGGCCTCACCTTCACCGTCAGTTGAATAAGAAAAGAAGAGTTCTGAAGTTTCTAGTAAGAGCTCACTTGGGAACTGTGTAAGTTTAAACGAGGCTAAAAGGTTTTCAGTCTTTTTTTCTTGTGTTTTGTAGATGTTCAGGACGTGCTTGTCACTGAAAGTCGCGCATTGAGGGTCGAATTTTAAAAGATATTTACTTGCGGACTTGAATTTTAAAGTCTTGTCATTCACAGCGCCGACTAAAGGATGAACAGTCTCGAAAGTTTCAGTCATGCAGGTCATGATCTTTGGAATAGAGGAGAGATTTACACAGTTGAGGGTGTTGACAAGAGTCATCACACAGGGCATGATCACTGAGATGTCTTTAATGCAGATGTCAGACAGGGTGAAACAGTAAAGCAAACTACTGACAAGAGATTCTAAAAGCGTCCCACTGCCTTTTTCAGTGATTTCTTCTGTACTAAGCTCACTTATCAGTTTCGAAGTGAGTCCAACTAACTTCAAAGCATGATTCACTAAAATCGTCTGCCAAACTCCTTTAAAATCATCTTTTCCAGCTTTCGAAACAATAACTTTCTGCACAGTATGTAAAAACCTCAAATAATACTCACTATCCGCTGAATGAACTCCTTTCATAGTTGCTAAAGAGCTGTCATAGCAGATATCCACAAGAAGTTCCAGAAGTTTCGTGATCTTCAAGTCAGCTCCTGGATAATCAAGGGTGAAAGCTGCTGAGAGGTTAACAGGAATCGACATTTTATCAAGTACCAGCTTTTGAATGTTTAAATAAACCTCGAACTGGTTTTTTCTTGCTTTTGTGTCTTCAAGGCTGATGTTGATGTAATCGAGTTTTGCTATTTGTGTCGGGTAAAACACTTCAAAACCATGGATTAAAGTAAGACAAGCTTCTTTTTTCAAGGAAGACAATGCGTCGGTCTCTTCTTTTGTTGTGTGGCCGAGGCCGAAGTCGTGGATGTCGAGTTCTAGGATTTCTTGAAGCATCTTGAAAAGGACTGTTCGAAGCTTTTGGGTTATTCCTGTTTCTTCGTCTTTTAGTTGAAGGTAGAGAACTGTGAAGAGATGTGAACGCAGCAAGCGTAATAAACACATTCCTGCCCATATGCAGAGGTGGAAGTCCATTCGTTTCCAGTCTTGGAGTTTTAACACGGAAACTATGTATTCTAACATTTCGCTGAACATTTCGAATATGTCCGGCTTGATTTCGAGACATAAAGGCTGCTGCTTGTTTAGCTTTGCTTTGATTGGCTCGCAGCTTGGCTTTTCTGATAAGTTGAAGATTTTGAAGTAGGTTTCGTTTAGTTTATCCAAGCAAGCCAAAATATAAACTGCGAGTTCTTTTGGACTAGCAAGTTGCCCTTGTTCAATTTTAATAAACCTTGGAGATTTAATAATATCCCTGGAGCTAACGGGGAAAAAAACAACTTCCTGTCCTTCCTTAACCTCTTCTTCTTTTTCTTTCCCCTTAACCTCTTCAATTTTTTCCTCCTTCGCATTAGAGCTACTAATAACATGAGCC
The DNA here is from genome assembly GCA_006503475.1 of Stentor roeselii. Lineage (NCBI taxonomy): Eukaryota > Ciliophora > Heterotrichea > Heterotrichida > Stentoridae > Stentor > Stentor roeselii. Next base: position 59,712 of record RSEH01000142.1, read on the forward strand.
CCAATGACTTCCTGAGCTTCTTCCGGTATTTCAGGTTCATTAATAACAGACACAAACTGATTAGCTCCTCCAAAGCAAGCCAATAAAAACACTTCATCAGGCAAAGGAGAAAAAGCCGGTTTGCTTTGTTTTTTTCCATTATGAAAGAAAGTAAGTGTCTTATCTTCCATATTGATTAAAATGCCGATTCTATCTCCTTCAACATACCTAAAAATATTCCCAGATCCTCTTTCATTCATATAAGCATCTCCATCAGCTTGCAATGTGTAACAATGCGGTCCTGAACTTTTACTTGTAAAGTTCGAAAAAAGACTGCCAGCGACTCCCAACAGCAGACAAGACGAGTTGTTCCTGTCAATTTTAAACTCGTAATAATGAATCCCTGAAGTCAAACTCTGCTCAGTCAACTGACAGCCCCACCCTGAAGAGTCAGTCCTGGTGACAGTGAGATTTTCATTCGACAAAGCCATATCAGGCCCGAGTTTATTCGGATTCCAGTTCATTTGAATTCGTCTTCCGAAGGTCGACCCTTCGAGTTCTGACAAGTTTTTGACTAACGGCAAAATCATGCAGCATGCACGAGAAAAGACTTCTGAGTTCTCGATAAATAAAAGCTTTAAAGCGACTGACAACGCACTTGATAAGTTGCCTTTAGCTAAAGCGAGTCCGAATAAAGGTGCAAGTGAAATCAAAGTTTCATCAGAAGTACTGCCAAGACACTCACCTTTTAAGATTCTTTCTAAAAACTCTTTCACGTATTCCAGGTTTTCTAGAACTGATGGGTCTTCAACGTTTAAAGAAAGAGGTGGAAGGTCGGAAAGGACTCGAGTGGCAGATTTGAGAACTTTTTCGTATATGAGACGGTTGCCAAGCCCCACGATTTCGATCAGGTCCAGCATTGTGCTTATGCAAAAGTTCATTCCTGCCTTCGCTATTGGTGGAAGCTCTTTTGGCTTTTTTTTCTTTTTCTCGTCTTGGCTTTGAGAGGACTTTTGAACTCTTCGTCTTTCTCGCTCTTCTTGACGGATTAAAGCTTCTTGCACCCTGCATATCCCTTGAAGTGTCAGGCATAGGTCTTTGAAGTCCGGGTCTTCTTCTTTAGAGAGTGTTTGGTAGAGCTCGGATTGAAGTGCGTTGCGCAGGTCTTCGTGTTTGTCGAACTTACGAGATTCTTGATGGTGCACAAAAGCGAATTTTACCTCTTCGGTCTTCCCGTCCTCACCCGATCCAGCTCTCGGCTTAATTATAGGAATTTCGTAACCTGACAAGTCTTTCAGCGACTTCACAAAGTTGGGCTTGTAAAGTTCATCAGTGATTAATGCTAACTCATCGTCTTCCTTAGACGTCTTGCTCAGTTCTGCTTCACTCAAGCTTTTGACGCGATCACATAAAGCTGATCCAGTGCTTCCCATATTTTATAGCCATTAGTGACACTAAAAGTAAATAAAAAGGTAGAAACTGAAGTGAACTCTAAACATTTCCATTATAATCCAACAAAAGTAATCCATAAAACATTTCCTCTAAAAAAATTCTTAAAATTCTTAAAATTTCCTGAAATTTTCTTGTTTTTCATAAATCTTCAGTGATGTCGATTTATTTAAGTGCCTTGATTGTTTCAATAGATGGAGTCTCAATCGTCGTATTCATCGTCATCCTAGGCGCGATCATCACTCGCAAGGGGGTAATTTAAAAATAGATCATAAATTCTCAAGGAAGTCGAGTACTCGGTGATATAATTTTCACCCTGCTTCTCCCTGCTCTTCTTTTCACAGAAATCATAAAAAGTTTGAATGTTTCAAACATTCTTGAATTAGCCTTTCTTTTTGTGTTCTGTTTTCGTAAGGTTTAGACAGTTCATGTTGTGATTGGAGGGCTTATAGGGTGGCTTGCTTCAAAACTTTCAGCGGCAGATGTAAGAACAACGCGATTATCAATGATATGCATCGGGTTTCAAGAAACTACAGCGATTCCTTTGGTCATGGCTTCTGCATTGGCGCAGGGGTCGTTCGTTGATGACAGAAGTGATTTTGAAAGTACAGCGACTAGCTGCGTATTGATTTATACTGTTTTCAGCACTCTGCTTAAATGGTCTTATGCGTATTGGTAAGCTTCAGTCAGGGTGGTCAAAGGAGTCAAGCCCCAGAAAGTCGAAGAGAAAAAAGAAGAAAAAATCAATGAAGTTAGTGAACTTTTAATTGAACCTCCAGTTAAAAGTACTAAAAAGTCCTTTTGTGAGAAGGTTAAAGAAGCGTTGAATCCTCCGATTTATGCAGCTATTATCGCTACACCTTTAGCTCTTATTCCTTATATGAAGAAATTCGTCCTTTCACAGCCTGGAGCTGTTTTTCAAGCCAATTTGTTCACTGCTGGACAAATGATGGGCTCTTGTGTGTCGCCGTTGATTTGTGTGCTGTTGGGATCGAAACTTAGTCATGGGTACCCGAAAGATGCTAGTATTTCGAAGTAAGCGTAAATAGCTTGCATATTGGAGTCATTATTGTTGGGAAACTTTTATTGATGCCTCTTGTTGGACTTGGAATTTCTTTGGTTTTTTATTCTGCTGGACTTATTGGAAAAGTCACGTGCTTGATGGTTATGGTTATGTATGCTGCGCCGACTTCTAAACAGTTGATCATGGTTTGTAAGGATGATCAGGTTTTGATGGATAATATTTCTAAGGTCTTTTTGGTTATGTATTTAATCGCTATTGTGCCTATCACTGTTTGGACGATTGTTTTTATTGTGGTGCTTTATGGGTAGTAGATTTAAGGATTAGGTTATTATGGTTTAACTGAGAATGGGTCTGATGGATGTAATTTTTTCTATTTATGGAAATTCATAGAATTTAATTTTTTATTGGCAAGTTTCGATGCCTGTTTAGCTAGCAGGACTTCACTTCATAGTAAATTTTTTTGGTTTAATTTCTTAAAACAGTCGAATAAATCCATTCATGCTATTTTACTTTAACACAATCATATATGGGTCACTTTTATAGTTAAAGAGGTTTTGATTTTTTTGTTATACAGATTATAATTAATTTACTAATGCTTTTTATTATGATCATAATTGAATGATTGCGAATTTTGAAAGATTGATTTGAATTACTTCAAAGTATTGTCTTTTAACTTTGGATTGTCTATCCTTCTAGTTTTGAAAAGTTTTTTCTGTATATGCAATCATACCTTAAGATTGATCATTATTTCTATATATACACATATTCATTAGTTTAGAGTTTTTATTAGCATTATTGAAAATTAAGTATTTCAAGATTTTTGTTTTATCTAGAGCTTGAATTATCACATCTCAGCTATTCAAACTTGATTCTATTATATTTTGGTTGCATATTTTCTTAAGTCTAGCACTACTGCAAATTTTTTCATTTGACCCTGCAAATTAAGTTGCAAGGCTTGGGTATATTGATGAAGATCATAAAAATTGTTAATTTCTTTGAGCTAACCTTTTAAGGTTTTTTTTCAAGCTCAAACATAAACGATTATTAATTTGCTTAATTTTTAAATTATGGTAAGTAAGTTATATTGAAAGTTTGAGGAATTTTTATTCATCATCTAGAAGATTGTGATGTATCAGATGGAAATATATAGAGTACTTAAATTAAGTTATCTATGTAAAGAACCCTTAAATTTTCATACATTTATTTTATTATGATTATTTAGTTGAAGAAGGGGGACAATCCTTATATAAATGGAAATCACGAAAAAAGATTCAGAGGATTCGTACTTGAAAAACATTGATTTTGAATCATACAAGTATGATATCAATGAAGAAATACAAAATATCAAGTACTCCAATAAAGCTAGAGATTTGAATTTCGAATGGATTATTAAGCAAATCGATCAAGATTTAACCAATTTGGTAATTGAAAGCAATGAAGGAAGAGATCACCTGAATCAAGAGGTCCATGAACTAAGAGCCGAGGTCAATGAACTAAGCAGCGAAGTCAAAGATCTCAGAATCGAGATGAATTCAAAGTTCAACATGGTCATTAAAACATTTTCAGGTGAGATTCGTAACTTGAATTCTGATTTAAACCAATTCAAGGAGTCCATGAAAATATTTCTTGGTTTCTTTATAGTCCTTCACTTTTTCATGATATTTTATTCATATAGTATACAAGAAAAAATGTTTTAGTAGGTTTATTTTAATTTCAGGGTTAGATAAATTTGCTATCTTAGTGCCTCATAAGATAGAGAAAATCAGCAAGGTAACCCACCAAGTTCCCTAAACTCTTAATGCAAAAAATTATGATTCATGCTTCATATCAGCAAATGATGCCCATAAATATAAAAATAATGAATCTAATAAATAAATGAGAGAAAAACCATAGCTTTCTGAAGCTCATACCAGAGCTTCTTGATAATTAACAAACCTTAAAGATTTAAATTCTCTGCAACCTTCAGCGAAGCGAATCCGAGTAAAATCAATAAGAAAAGTAGTTGTCACACTTAAATGAAAAACATTACAATTATTAATTTATACATATAAACACTCTATATAACCAACCTTATAACCCAAACAAGAGATAAGCGAAAAAATATAAACAATAAACTAATCAATATAAAATTTTATCTATTCCTAATAAAACACTATTCATTAATAAAACTCAAATTCAAAAACCTAAAATTTCCTCTATTCCTGATAAAACACTATTAATTAATAAAACTCAAATTCAAAACATAAAATTATATCTATTCCTAATAAAACACTATTAATTAATAAAACTCAAATTCAAAACCTAAAATTTCCCTATTCCTAATAAAACACTATTCATTAATAAAACTCAAACTCATAATCTTGTCACTTTTAGTAAAATCAGCACTTTTGAGAGAAAACTGTTCAAACAAATTAGTCTGTTTATTGAAAACCCTTTCCCAAGAGACCCCATCAAAGAACTTATGTTGTTTAACCTGTTCAACATCATTATCAAACCCGATCCTCTGATCAGGTTCCTTTTTAAGTAATCCTTCAATTAAATCCCTTGCATCTCCACTGACCGCTGCAATTCTGGAAGGTTCTTCAAAGAACATTTTCCCAGTGATCATCTCAAACAAGACAAGTCCAAGCATATACCAGTCAACATCTTTTCCATACTGTTTCTTTTCTTCAATCTCAGGGGCGAGGTACCCAAAAGACCCACAAAACGAGGAAGTCCTCATAAAGCTTGTTTCTTTCGCAAGTCCAAAGTCAGCCAACATGAGATGCCCGTCTTCATTGATAAGGACATTGCTAGGTTTCAAGTCTCTATAAATAATGCTTTGGCTGTGAAGATACCCTATTGCCAAGACAAGTTCACAAGTATAAAGTCTCACAATTCTTTTCGGAATCTTCTTCTTAAGCCGGTCCTGAAGAGTATCAGGACAATAAGGCAGCACAAGCATCAAATGGGTGTTGATCTGAAAGCTGGAGATCAAAGGAACTATAAAAGGATGTATCAACTTCGAAAGGAGGTTTTTTTCACTAAGGACATACCCGATCATCCCCTTTTCAGAGATCATGTCTTTATTCATCACTTTCATCGCGAAAAACTTGCCATTTTCCAGGTTTCTCACTAAAAACACCTTCCCAAAGCTACCGACTCCGATGTTTCTAATAACTTCAAAATTTTTAATAAGGTACTTCTGGCTCTTATGTCTCAAATCTTTCATCATCCATGTCAAGGTCTCGTCGTTGGCTTCTGTGATGCTGAATAATGAATTCGGAGACCTCATGTCTGAAAAACTTTTCAACATTGTCGGGTCTTCCAGGTAGTCGATGGGCAACTTTCCGTAATTGTCAGAAATGTCGAGATCGCAACCTGCTTCGATTAAAAAGTCAGCGATTTCTAGCTTTTGTTGAAGGCAGGCGTAGTGAAGGGCTGTTCGGCCATTGTCGTCTTTTAGGTTCATGTTTGAAAGTCTTGGAAGGAGAAGTGATATTGTTTTTAAGTTTCCTGAGAAGACTGCCTTGTGGAGAAGAGAGAAACCTTCGGAGTCGATATAGTTGTTTATGTCGCTTTTTTCAAGTTGTGACTGAAGATGAAAAGCATCGTTTGTTTCGATTAGGGCTGAGAGTGAACGATGTTCTTCTTCGAATGGAGTGAGGGCGTGGCTACTCGATGCAATTTCAGAGATCATCGTTTGAAGGACTCTATGATCTTCAGGCTTTTCAAATAGTTTTGATTGATTTTCGTTTGTGTTGCTGAGATCAGCAGGTTGATAAGCTTCAGTCTTGCAAACAAGTCCGTCTTCTGAAACCTTTTTATTTTCTCTGCAGATGCAGTTTGATTTTTTAAAAAACTGAAGAACACTTTGACAGAGGTACATTTTTTGCTCTTTAATAAGTGTCTAATAAGTTAATTTTAAAGAATTTGAGTTAAAATTAGGGTTTCACTATTATGAAAAGAAAATTTACATAAGTTGAATTGTCATTTCTATTTCACAGGTTTAGTATTTCAAACCATGCTCCTTATCAAACAAATCAGAGAGTACTTTCTCATACAAATCATTAACCTTAGAGCTGAATGCTTCGTTAACCGCTAGTTCCGGGTCAACAATAGACATATGACTATTCATCATCCTTGACCCAGCCCTGCCAAGCATCGAAGAAAACCTTTCCTCCCTGCTTTTATTATTTGGTTTATAATACAAAAGATGCCCTTGTCCAGCTTTAACATGAATTTTTATTTTGTTTCGAGTAGTCACAACACCTTCTTGAGTGACAGGCGTGATCATTTTTATTACAGACCTTGCTTCACTTTGCAACAAATGCTGTCCTGGGTATTCTTCAAAGACTTGCCTTCCAAGTTCGTCAGTTTTAATTCTTCCCAAGTCAATCGGAAGGTTGTTTAAAAGTTGTCTTGGGAAAAATTCTACCATTTGGGTCTCATCTTCTAATTCTCGGCTCTTTGGGTCTTGGTTGCTTTTTACTGGCTTTAGTAGAGGGTAGTTGAAGTACTTTAGCATCGGGTTTGATGTACTCAGAAGAGTTCGAAGAGGAGCGATTATTTGATGAACTTGTTGGATTTCTTCTGGATTTTTTATTTTTGGGTAAACTTCACGGATTGACTGGAAAAGAAGAAGGTACCCTTCAACTGGAATATTCATTTCAGATATCAACTTCACAATAAGTGGAATCGCGAGTGGATGACAATGAAGAACTGAGTGAGTTCTCATTATAGTGAAATTATAAACCATTGAACATATCGCCATATAAGAAGAAATATTCCAGTAATCATATTCAAAACAAATTCTAAATATCTCTCTTGTAATCGGGTTAACTATTATCTCCATACAAATATTCGCAGTTTGAGATAAAGACCACAACCATGTTATCAGAGTAGTCATGTAGGTCCTGAATAGTTTATCCTCGTTTTCCTCTTCAAAGTCAACAACAATATACAATCTGCTTCCAGGAACACTTCTTAAGTCTTTATTTTTAAAGTCTTGAGGGAAGAGGAATGAGCGATCATCTAGACTTTTGTACTTAAAGTGCTTTTCTGCAAAAGTTGTTATAATCTTTAGACGCTCATACATCCGCATGTAAGTCAGTTCTGGGATATGCTCGACTGTGTTCGGGTCATTTTCAAAAATGTGCAATAAAGTTAGAAGTAGAAAATAAGTGCACTTTACAAGTAAAATCTTTTCAATTTTTTCGCTTATTTGACCATCAATATCAGTCGGTTTGATTCTGTTGGCAGCTTCAAGTTCTTCAATAATAGTGCAGATATTATTAAAAACTTTGAGCATTGAATGAGCGAAAGGTTCAAGATGATCACCCATGACCTTATACGACAGTTTTTTAGTTTTATCCTTGGAAATAAATAAATACAAGCTTGAAAGATGGGCATAAAGACTGATAGTAGTAGGAAGAAATCCAGTCATATCAATAAAAATCTTGACCAAGTAGTCATTATTAAAAACAGTATCAGCAACAACATAAAATAGTCCAGGTACCAATCTAATAAGCACATAAGAAACCTCTTCAGTAGTTGCAATAACAGCATTAATAATATCCCTCGACTTAGGATCACTATTCATCAATTCATAAAGACAAACCACTAAAAAATAATTGCTATCAACAATTCCAAGACACTGTGCCCTAATCGAATTGCGAATAGTCCTAGAAGACATTCTCAATACAGTCCTAAGCAATTCAAGTAAATGAAAAATCATATGAATCCTCCACAAATTCACTTCTCCACCAGTCCCTAAACCTTTATTATTTTCCCCTTTATTCGTATCAATTTTGAAAGTTTTTTCATTCGAGTCCCATTTGCAGACATTAAATCTTTGCACAGTTCCTCGCAAGGCCTGCAAAGTGATTGAATTATAAAACTGATGAAAATGCAAAAAACTACTTGCCAAGTAAAAAGTATTGAACTTCGGTTTAGTCTCAGCCCATGTGAGGTACAAAGTGACAATAGCGCATTTTATCCTTTCTTCAAGTGAACCTTCTCCAATAAGCATGAGTTCATTCATCTTCGCCCCGACATTGTCCATGATGAAGTTCAGGTTTTCGTCTTCACAAAGAACTGAAATGAACTGAATGAGGACTATTGGAAGGTGTTGTTCCACGTCGACCATTGCTTTATACTCTTGATCATCTTTTCGTATCGTATGAAACGGCTGCTCTTTACTATAAAAATCCCAAAAAACATTATCCGGGATAAAAGCAGAGCTGAAGTAGTCCTTGCAGAACTCACAAGGCTTTGGAAGTTTTTTAAAGAAAAGTTTAAACTGCTTAAATTGCTGCATCATGTGAAATATGTACTTTTGAATAGGCTCTTGAAAATTCTCAGGTGTTCCAAGAGGCGAGTGAAGGGTGTCCCAAGGTCTATTTTTACTTTTCGAGTAATTATTCCATTCAGTAGTCATTCTCGCCACATCTCTTTGAATAGTTTCATTATCATCAAAGTTCTCAGGAAGAGGTAATAAAGGCATCGGGACGTTATGATTTTTGCTTCGAATTCTAAATTTTCTTTACCTTGCAACAGCCACCTGGCAAAGGTTGACTTTATGTTCAGTGAAGAACTCGAGGTACCTAAAGGCTCTACAAGCCAAAGTAAGTAAAATATCACTGACATTGCTGAGGAAGTTGAAAGAAATCACAGCGACCCTGATTGACGATTACTCAAGCGCGTATTGAGGAGGTCGGTAGTAAGGGTATCGAAGCATGCTGTTTGTTAAGTAAAGAACTGTGTACCAAACCATGAAATCACGAACTGAAAACTTGACAAGTGCCTGATGTGTTCGCCAAATCACGTCAATTTGACAAGCTTCCATTGAAGAGATTATTTCCTCGATTCCTCCTTGAGACCTGCTGACATTTCCCAAGATCTGAGCAAGAAAACTCAGGTATTTCATAAACCCTGCTTCTGTGACACCTCTGTTAAACTGATCGAAGTCTTCATTACGCGAATCAGGGACTAAAATCATGCAAAGTGCCTCGTAAACCCATTTACTGACAATAAGCTCTTCTTCTGTCTTCGATGAGAACTCATCTGCGAAGCTTAAACAAGAAATCGCTTGAATCATTTCAGTGTCTCTAGCCTTATACAAGTCAGTTTTCGCGATACGAAGAACCCATTTAAACAAATCAAGTCTTGAACAGACCCTTTTCGCGATTTCGATGTGACTCAACAACAGGTTCAAAAGATTTTGACTAACTTTTTTCAAAGTCTCTTGCCCGACCCTAACCGATCCAGGTGCTTTTTCAATAATAAACAAAAGCCTCGGGATAATATTCTGTTTATCCAGCACTTTCACCACCTGTGCTTCACCCTGTGCAAGTTCATTTAAAATCAAGAGATTATACCCCAAAAGTGTTAAACTTGTTTCAGAACATTCAGGAAACCTCGAATCTAAATCAGCAAGTTGAGGATAAACTCCAGCTCCATCATGTTGAGGGTAAACTTCACTTAAAATAAAATCACTAGCTTCTCTCATTTCTTCCATTTCAAAAGCAATAAAGCGAGCCATGGTTCTTTCCTTACAAAGCATGACTTTTACAACAGCGACATCAGCTTTTGCCTGTTCAGACATGTTGAGGATTTTCTGAATTTTTTCATCTTTCAACACTCCAAAAATGTTAGAATTGATGAAAACTTTTCTAGCTGCTGGGTCTTCAAGAGCCGCGTAGATCTGGTTGATTGTTTTGTTGAAGTCTTTGCCACCGAGGAGGTCATGAAGGAATCGGGTGTAAAACTCATCAGTCTTCCGAGACATATTAATATGGGAGGGTGCACCAACAAAACCACTGTCATCGACGGCACACTTGTAAGAATCGCTCTTGTCGGCGATGCAGTCTGTGGAAAAACCGCGATTTTGACGAGGTTCGCGCAGAATAGATTTAGTCTTGCTTATCAACATAACCAAAAAAATTACACGGCAATGAAATCGTATTTGGCTAATGAAAAATCTCGACCGATCACTGTGGAAGTCTGGGAAGTTCAAAATGAACTTAAAGTTCAAGTTGACTTCGCAGTTATCGTCGCTGATTCGACTATGCCTGTCAGTCAACTTCAGGATTATTACTGGAAATGGTTCCAGATATGTCAGGGATTCGGATGGAATAAGGTTTGTGTCGCTTTGGCTAAAACTGACCTTAACTCTGGAATTGATGAAAAGTTTTTGATTAATGTTAGGGAAAAACTTGTTCTTGATGAAAATCAAACTGTTTTTAAAACATCGGCAATGAAAAATGATGGAATTGATTTGATGTTTAAAGAAATTGTTACCAAATGTGTTGGGGGGTTATTTTAATAGAAAAAATTACCTTTTTTTTATTGATGGAAAGTGGAAGTGAGAGTCTATGGGTTTTAAGTGGTTTGAAGTGGGAATAGAGGTTCTTGCAGTGATTTCTTGCATTAAGGAGCCGTCTTTCCATCCTTTTCTGTTGCTGCTTGTGTTTTGGGATAAGTTTTCGAGGATATGGCGACTTTTCATGTTTAGGGTGTAAAATTTCTGGGATAGTGAAAGTCCTCTTTTGTTTTTTTTCTTTAGTTGAAGTTTTATGATTTTTCTGTCGTCTTCATTTTTTCTCATTTCTCGGTTTACTTCGTCGTCGACTGATTTTTTTATGGCTTCGTCAATTACTCGAATGCGAAGGTCGATTACGTCTCCGCCTTTTTCTTTTTCTTTCACTCGGTCGGGACTGTCTCCGATTTTTTTTTCGTCTGTTTTTAGACTGGTAGGAAAAGTTGGTCCTGATTTATGGTCATGGAAGATAGAGTTGATTATCTGATACTTTTCCTATCTATACTTCACAATAAAGAACTTGTCAATATTTTCGTATTTTTTCTTTTCAAGACTTGGAGAAAAGTACTTTGAACCGATATATTCTTTCATTGCTGCTGTCATATCAGATGAGAGTTTTTCCCCTTTGCGTGAAAGGAAATAGTCTACTGGCTCATATGAAATTTCTTGACATTCTTCGGCTTCTCCGGTTTTAAGTTTTAATAAAGTATTCGCCAGAGGGGTGCCTTTCTTTACATACTTTAAACGTGCTTCGGATTTGCTGCTGAGTGGAAAGTACAGGAAAAATCGGAGAGGGTTTGATTTTGAGTTACTCATTTTTTTAAAGGTATAACTTTGAAGATGATGGATGAGAAGAGGACTGGAATTCTTTAGAGGATTAAATCCAATCCAAAAACCTTGAAACCCTTAAAACCCCTAAAAATCCTTCCACATCCAAATACCCACCCTTAAACCCCATCACTCCATCCCATCCCTTAAAAAATCAAATCCGATCAAATCCATTTCCTCTAAATCCTACTCACCGTTCCAATCATTCCGATCCATGTGAGTTCTCTCCAGTCCATAATTTCCGTAGTATCTTAGTCCAATAATGTCAAATTTAGCAGGGATTTTGCAGCAAGTTCTCTCAGGCGACGAACAAGTGCGTCAAAACTCTCAGCGTTTGCTCCAACAAGAAAAGGAAAAAAACCCTGAAAACTATTTACTCGAGCTTTCTAGAACATTGGCTTCAAGTTCAGTGCCAGTTCCATCTCGTCAACTCGGTGGAATTATATTGAAAAACACTCTTCTCAACCTGAACAACGAGGAATTTCTTTCAAACTTCTGGGAAAAAGTCTCAGACCCGTCAAAAGAAGAGATCCGAAATAACACCCTGGGAAGTCTCGCAGCTGAGGACCGAAACGTGCGCTTGAGTGCGTCACAAGCGGTATCCACAATAATCAAACTTGACTTGCCTCAGAAGCGTTGGCCGGGTATTGTCGAGATCTTAGTCCAGAACGCGACGAATCAGAACCAGGCCTTTAAAGAAGCCAGTCTGACGACTTTAGGATATTTATGTGATGGTCTTGAGTCTTCAGTCTTGAATGCAGGCCAGGTGGATTCTATTTTAACGGCCATTGCAGTGTCGATTACTGAGGAAAAGGCTGATATTAAGGCTATTGCGATTAAAGCTTTTAAAAATTCTATCAAGTTTGCGAAAAAGAACTTTGAAGTGACTTCTGAACGGGAGTATATCTTGAGGTTGATATTGACTGGATGTCAAGATAGTGATGAAGGGATCAGGGTGGAGAGCTATCGCCTGTTAATTGAGGTGGTTAGTCATTATTATGACTTTCTTGGACCTCATCTTGTGGACCTCGGTACTCTCACTTTTCAAACTATTCGAAGTGACTCGGTTAAAGTTGCACTTCTTGCCTTTGAGGTGTGGAATATCTTGGGAGATACTGAATTCGAAAGAAAAGAAAATCCGCAGCCTGAGTACCCGCTTCGCGGGTACCTCAACACGGCACAGGCTGACCTTCTGATCCTCCTTCTTGAAAACATTCACAGAGTCCACAGCGACGACGACGACTGGGACGTAAACAAAGCTTGCGCCTCAGTCTTATCCGTCTTGACTCAGATCACTGGTGATAAGATTGTTGATGAAGCTCTAAAATACATCGATTTAAACATCAAAAGCCCTGACTGGAGATTTCGACAAAGCGCACTTCTCGTCATCGGATCAATCCTCGAAGGACCTTCACAAATGAAAATCGCTCCAATTGGAAAAGCCGTCACCGTCATCATCGGTTTGCTCAGTGATGAAAACGCGAGTGTCAAACAAACTGCAGCCTGGTGTCTTTCAAAAATCGCCCAGTTTCAATATAAGCTTGTCACTCAACCTATTCACTTCACGAATCTCGTGAAAGCCCTTCTTGAGGCTTTAAACCAAAGTCCAAAAATCGCTTGTCATGCTTGTTGGGCTTTTGTTAATTTGATTGAAAAATCATCTGAAATCAGACTTTTTAAATTAGGAGTCTTTGAACATGTTTTTGCAGCTTTGATCAGCTCTGCTTTAAGACAAGATGCGTTCCACCCTGAACATAACTTGCAGACTGCAGCATATTCAGCGTTAAGCACTTTGATTGAGAAGTCCCCGGATGATTGTGTTAGTTATATTGAGAATCAGGTCAGTAGCTTTATTATTTTGTTTAAGCAAAATGCTGCAGTTGCTAGTAATGAACATTTGCATAATTGCTTGTGTGAAGTGCTTTGCTCTTGCTTTTCCAAAGCGAATAATGTCAGTGATGAGGCTTGTAAGGAGTTCTTGGAAGCTTTGACTATTTCTTTTAATGCACGGAATGGAGTTTATGAGGAAGGCATCATGGCTCTTGGAGCTCTCACTCATTGTATTGGCCCGAGATTTGTTAACTATTTGCAGGTCGTTGGACCCTTTATTTCTTTTGCTTTACAGAAACAGGACGCTATCAGTCTTTGTAAAGCTGGAACCATGTTCATTGGGGATATTGCTCGAGCTTTAGGAGATCTGGCAAAGAACTTTGTTGCTGATCTTATTCAACCTTTGATTTCTAATTTAAGGAGTGAAAACGCATCAAGTCAAGTAAAAGTCCAAAGCATCGAGAGTTTATCAGACGTTGTCTCCAACTGCAAGGAGAGCACTTCAGGTTATTTGAATGACGTTTTAGCTCTGATTCACGAAGCTGCAGCCGCAAGTATCTCACAAGACAAAGACGACGAATCAGACTTATCTGAATATCTTCGACAACTAAGAGAAGCAATAATTGAATTCTACGAAAACTTAGTCCAAGGCATGATGGTTCAGGCGGATTCTCTTCTTTCTTACGTTCCCAACATCGTTGCCTATATCTTGACAGTGACTCAAGACAAGTTCAGACCAAAGCCGAGCATTCACCGTTGCGCGATTGGAATCATTGGAGACCTCTGCAAAACTTATGGAAAAAGTGTGAGTGAGTTGGTAAAAACCCAGCCAGTCTTGAATTATATTCATCGATACAAAGTTTCTAATAACTTGAAGATCAGGGAACTTGCCAATTGGACTTCAGGACTTCTTAATAGTATCTAATAGAATGGTTGTGGATTTATTTCTGATGAATGAGGATTATTTTTTGTTTTAGGATTTTTGGTCAAGTTTGGGGGATTATTATGGAGATTTGAAGTTGAGAGGTTGCTTATTGTTTCTGATGATGATTAAAATTTTAGAATGATTATTTTTTCATTGTTGGTGACTCTTGCAAGTTGTCATGAGAAGAATTTAAAAAAAATTTAAAGAGTGAAAATATTATTATACAACAAGGTGACCTGTTAATCTATTTCTTTAGTTTCACTCAGTAAAATCAAATAATTTCAAATCCCTTGAACTTCACAGTGCTTATCCTTTCATTCAATAAATCAAAATAATTTCGAATCCACTGGACTCCACAGTGCTTATCCTCTCATTCAATAAATGGAAAATTTAGAATTTCTCTCTCGAGATCTGCTAATGCAGCTGCATGGACCTGATCTCGACAATGCCATCCGACGTTTAAAACTTCAACAAATTCAAGAGTCATCAAAAGCTCTGCAAAAAAACTGTCTTCTCCAAGGAAGATGCCCAATCTGCACATTAAAAGTGCCTTGCAAACATAAAGACAAAGTTTCAATCATTGATGAAAGCTTGTCCAGGGAAATTGATGACTCTTTCACTTATTTTAAAACAATAAAAAAATCTTTTAATAGGAAAAACAGGGATTTAAATATTCAACAGCCACATAAAATAGACAAGATAAAAATGAGCAAAAATTGTGAGCTTCAAAGGTTAAAATTTTTAGAAAATCTTGGAAAGTTCAAAGAAATGGAACTTCTAAAGCGAATCACAAACATTGAAAATGAAATCAAAAACCTAGAAAAAGACGCTAAAATAAAAAGAACTGAAAACATCAGAAGAGAAAAGTATTTTAAAATTCAAAAGGAAAAAATTCACCAATATCGTGAAAAACTCTGGAATATGTTTCTTGATAATCGAAGCAAATCTGAACAGAAAATAAAAAATTCAAGGACAGACCATCTCACTCTAACCCCAGAGCTACAAAATCTAAAAATTCTCAAAAGCCCCTTAAACCTTCATTTTTAATCAGATCTACACATTAACCCCTAACATAAAGGTATAAAAATCTCCTGAGTTTGACTTAAATTTCTAGATTTCCTGCCCTCGATAACATCTTCTAAAATATGTGAATGTCTTCTAAACTTCAAAGTCCTCTTCGCCTGAGGTTTTTCTCGAGTACTCGGTCTCGACCTTTTACTTTTTTCCGCAGTTTGAGCAGTTCTATTAAGAACAATATATTTAATAGGTACCGACTGCATTCTTGAAAGTTTATTGATTCTTTTTTCAAGTATCACATTTTGCTTCTTATCAATGATATGCTCCGGTTTAAGCAGGAGTCTTTGAGAGACTTTAACTTTCTGCTGATTTAATAAATTCGTATTTTTTTTCGGTACCTTTAAAAATCCAGTCATCCAAGGTGCGAACAATGGTTTTTCTTGATCAATGTGAATTCGACTATGCAAGTCCAGTCCATTGAACCAGAAGCTTGTTACGAGCTTATCAGTCAAATTATTCACAAACCTTGCATATTCACTCACCAAATAACTTTTAGTGAAATAATCAACACATTCAAAAACCCCTTCATAAAATTCCACATAACCTAAAGCTGACTGTCCTCGAAAGTCAATTTCAGTATCTTCAAATGCGTACTCCTCTGAATGTGAAGCTTCTGAGGTACAGTTCAGGTAGTTAAAGTAAATGAATGTCAACAAACGATGATAAACTTTCTTGCTTATTGCTGATAAGTGGAAAGGGTTAAGAATTTCCCATAAACGGCGAATTGCGAAGAATAATAAACGACTTTGCTTGATGCTTAAACGCTTTTCGACACTTGAATAGAGAAGACCTTGAATTATGCTCCGGGATTTGGAGTAGATTAGAAAATATTTGTCTTCTGAGATCTTTTGAAGGCTTATCTCGTTCTCGGGGTAACGGTCTGACTTGTATTTGAAACTTCGCCATTTGGAAAAACCGCTACGGAGGGTTGAGTACTCGATTGACATTAACTTCGCTTCTTCGAAGAGGTCTTCTGGACATTCCATTGAATAATTAATGATTTCGAATTAGATTGGAAATTTATGTTAAGAATTTTAGAATGTTGTGAAAAATGAAAGGAGTTGAAGATGGTTTTTTTGAAGAATTTCAATGTTTAAGGATTGAAATTTTCAGGGTGTTGTTGAATGTTTTTTGAAATAATTGCTTGGAATGATTCTTTCTAAGCTGAATATAATCATTAGTATTAATTATCATGCTAAGTCAATCAGTTCTGCCTGCGATTTCTAAAGACTCTGCTTTTCATTCTCCTCTCTCTGGACAACGGATCTTATCTTACAAAATCCCTCAACTTCCTTTAAAATTTCCACAAAACTACAAAAATTTCGGAAAATCTGACCCACTGTCGAAGAAAAAGCCTGTAGAAGTCTTATCATGCATTAAACCTCCTAATTCAAATAGATTTAAGTACTCAAGACTCAGTTTTGATGAGTCTTCTCCTACAAAAAAACAGAAAAATTTCCTTTTGAAGCCTCTTCGGCTTAGTTTCGAGGGAAAATCGAAGAAATTGAAAAAGGAAATTTTTTCTGATACTGGAAATGAAAAGAATAGAAGAGTCACTATTTTTAATAGAGGACCTAATGAAATTTCTTCTGGATTTTTGGAAAATGACGAAAGTGATTCTGAGGAAAGTATTTTTATGGAAAATAAAATTTTTCATTTGAAGTAGATTAATTTTAATGCAATCTTTTATTGAGTTCTGAAGACTTTCATAATATTAAAGTTTCTAAGATTTTAACTAATCATTTCAATAATCTGGAATTTTATCAATTGTATTGCAAGTGCTTCCAAAAGGTCCGCTTTTCTTATAATGTGAGTAGTGCTGGGTGTCCTGAATAAGAATTACCTTTAAACTCTTTTTACAAATCCAACAAAAATAACTATCTTGGCAACCTGGCCATAAGCAATGAATAAAATTACACCCTGATACTTTTTCAATGATTTCTTGACATTTAGGGCATTCGATGAAATTACCTTCTAGTTTTATTTCTGATAAGGAATTATTTGGCTTAGTGATTGGGCAAGAAGACCCTGAATGTTTTTGATTGCAATAGGAACAGTAACTTGAACCACATTTCGGGCATTTGAAAATTTGAGGCTTTGAGTAGAGATTTAAACCAAATACTTTGAATTTATATAATGGCTCGATAAATGCTCCGTAATCACAGTTTTTGCACCATTTTAAAAAGAGTTTTTCCTCTGATGAATCCTTTGAGATACTTTTTAACATTAGCTTATAGTATAAATTGAACTGGTATTTATCTAAAACTTTTTCTATAATTTTTTCATTGAAATCCATTTTTAAGGGTTTTGAATCAGGTCTTAAACATCCAGGGCAAAAGTAAATGGCTGAAATGTTGTTAGATTCGATACATGAGAGGAAATAAGATTTAAGACATTTGCTACAAAAATAATGACAACAATCCAAAATTGTAATCTTCTGAATGCTTTTAAGCGCATAGCAAACACAACAGTTAAACTTTTCATTTTTCTCCAAATATTTTTCCCGTTTTCTATCAAGTTCTTCTTTACCTCCAAAAATACTCCTAATAACTTCTCCATACAAAATAGCTCCACAACGACATTTGAAGCTATTACAATAAGGATTCTCCTGAAGTTGTTCATTTAAAATATTTTTCAAACATCGACGGCAATACATGCATCCACAATGAATTTCTTCTTCTTTAACTCTACTTTTACACTTAAAGCAACTTTTAAATTGAGAATCTTTGAAGTGTTCCAAACACGATATTTTATTTCTGATATGATTTTCTCCACAAAAAGTACAAACAGGGTTTAATTCCATTAAATTTTGCTTGTTAATCAAAGGATCACGACTGATCAAAACATGCTGTTTTGCAAGGTACTGCCGAAAAGACTCTTCCAAAACAAATTCTTTAAAAATTTTGCATATGTAAGGCCTGCTACAAACTTTGCATCCAAACATTTCCTTCGAATTAGTTGATTTTATCAGGTATTCTTCAAACATATTGCAAATGCAAACAGTGCATATGTAATGCATACAAGATTTTATTACCATTTCTTCTGGATATTCACAAAAATAGCAAAATTTTTCTTTTTTGAAGAAATTTCTGGTTTTTTCTTGAGGATTTATTGAAGTTGCTTTTAGTTTCACTAAACCTTGCTTAAGCTGAAAGTTTTTGTTTTGATTTGATGGCTTTTTTAGAGGTTGGGTTGGTGATGGGGATTGAAAGCTATGATGAAGATAAGTTTTTTGATAGTTTAACGGGGAAGTCAAGAGATGCAGGTTGTTTTGGTAGATATTTTGGGGAGGAGATTGAGTTAAATAAATTTGGGTTTCTACTTCTGGTGAAAGGGTCTGGTGGGTGTAGAGGTTGGTTGGGGGGATTTTTTTATAGGATTGATTGGAATAATCATTCAGGTAAACTTCTGTCGTCAAGCTTGAGTTACTTGAATAGTTTTCCCCTTCTGGAACTACGGGATTTTTTTGATTGTAGAAATTTGAGGTTGTATTGTTTTTCGGTTGATCATAGTAATTTTGGCAAGAGATTGGAATATTTGATAAATTGTTTGATGAATTTTCAAAGGTTGCTGAATGATTTAATGATTCCCATAAATTTTGATCTGAGCTTGAAGATATTGATGAGTTGAAAGCCTCTGAGATTATTGGAGGGTCAACAATTTTATAAGCTGGGGTTGTTTCCAATGTATTAGGGTAGTAAGACATTTTTATGTTCTATAGTTTTTTAGGATTCTTATAGAATGTACTAGATGTTTTTATTATCTATATTTAAAAGTTTAAAGTAGATTAAACTTTGATTATAAGTCTGATAGTAAGCTAATTTCATATATTTAATCTTTACTTTAAAGTGCCTAAAAACAAATAATTTTGAGTATTTCAGAATTTTACCATCTTCCCAAATACCAGAAATTTTATATTCAGGTAAAATCAACTCACCTCTTCCATGAAATTTATTACTTTTCCAATACCCCCGAAAATACATTTTTCCTTTTTTCAAATAAACTCCAAGTCCATTCCTTTTGCCCATTTCAAGCATGCCGATATAACAGTCATTATTTT
The DNA here is from genome assembly GCA_006503475.1 of Stentor roeselii. Taxonomy (NCBI): domain Eukaryota; phylum Ciliophora; class Heterotrichea; order Heterotrichida; family Stentoridae; genus Stentor; species Stentor roeselii. Next base: position 79,183 of record RSEH01000142.1, read on the forward strand.
GATAAAAATATTTTCCAGATCCCTTCAAATTATCCATATTCAAACACCCTTTGACAACATCTCCATTTTTCAACACTTTTCTCTGAACCTCATCAAAAATCGTTCTCTGGCAGTCATGAAAAAACAAAAAAATCCTATTCTCATAAACAATCCAATTAAAATCCTCAGGAAGAATGACTCTTGGAAGTTTTTTCTGCATTTTAACATCAATTTTATTTAAACTTGAGGATATTCTATGAACATCTTGATCCTTCATGGAAATTTCATCGTATTTATATGAGATCCTTTGAACATCACAAGCTAATTGAATGTATTCTTTCATTTCGTTACAATTGTTATGAGAATTATAAGGAATCAAACTTAGGGGATCAATTGAACATTCCGTTAAAAATTTATCGTCTTTATAAAATCTTACCGGATTAATCAATTTTCCCATGTTATATTTACACTCAATTTTAAAGTTGCAGAATAAAACTTTAAAACATCCATCTCTAATGAAACATTTGAAAGAACCTATGAACTTGAAATTGGTTTATAATACTTTTTCTTGACCAAAGCTTATTATTTGGTCTAAAAAGAATTCACCTTTGAACAATTTAAGTTTTTTTACTTAACAATAACCGAATCCTTGTCTGAACCCGTTTTGGAAATTTCCTAAATAAACTGAAAGCTGCTTATAGAGAATTCCATAACCATGAGGTTGATTTAACTGGTTATACTCTCCGATATAAGGACCTACTAATGTATCAATTGAGGCTATTGGACCTAGTGGCCGATTAATTACATGCTGAAACATTTCTAATCGATTTTGACCTTGTAGAACAGAATAGTAGCCTGCTTGTGATTCATCTATTACTTCTTTGTAGTTTCCTCCAGCGAGAATAAATTGATATGGAAACCTAATTGTAAGTGATGCTATCTCTGTTATAATCTTTTTTACCACTCCCGATTTAAATGATATCATAACACTTAATTCATTTGTCGAAAATGTAGCCATTCCCTCAGGTCGACCTTTTACCCAATATCCTTCAATAGAACATCCTATATTATAGTTTTTTGTACCTTTTCCATGAGGAGCTTCATTTTCAACAAAACCATTGTATATTCCATGCTCTGTAATAAGACTTTCCATAGTTTATAGAGTTTATTATACTGAAATTCAGATCTGAGATCAAACTTCGATCAAAGTTAGTAATAGAAATATAAGATTAGAGTAAATTTGAATCAATATCCTAGTCTATCTAAATATTATTTGATTCAGAAGTGAAAAGAGATAACTTTAGTTTTAGTTTTTAAATGGTTATTTATGTATAAGGGTTCTCAAAGTTTTATGTTTTCATAGACATTCAATATGAAGGATTAGTAAAATTTATTTATCTATAATTATTGAAAAAAGTACTATATAAGATCTAAAGTATCACAACTTTACATGTTTTTTGCAATTTTCCTTGGTTCCAAATACCAATGATTTTAACTTCGTTTAAAAATAATTCTCCCTTTCCATGGAACTCATCATTTTTCCAATACCCTCTATAAAATATTTTCCCTTCCTTAACATAAACTCCTACTCCACATCTTAGATTGTTCTCAACCATTCCAACATAAACATCTTTACTCAAATACACATATCTTACAGTAAAATTTTTATTCTGAAAGCGCTCATGTATATAACCTTCATTTTCTAATTTTTTTCTCTGAATCAACTCAAATTCAAAATTTTTGAATTCCTTTTGTAGAGGCTTTAAACTGTTTTCATAGGAATTCCAGTTATTTACTTCAGGAAGAATTACTCTTAAAGGTCTTTTTTGTTTTTTAGGATGCTTTGTTGTCCTTGACAACTCTTTCCGTGATGTTTCTTATTAGATTGACAAGTAAATGGAAATGTTTCTAATTTTAAGTTCTGAGCTGCACAAGCCATTTGGATATACTCAATCAAATCATCTTGCACATTATTAGCAAGAGGAAGTAAATAATTAGGATCAACATCACATTTTACTAAAAATCTGCCATTCTTATAAAAACTGACAGGATTAATCAATTTTCCATTCTGATAATTACATTCAATTCTATAATCACAGAAAAAAACATCAATCATTCCATTTTTTCTGGAATATAAAAAATTTCCAACGAATTTGAACCCAGTTTTCAAATATTTTTCTGTTGCTTGTCCGTTAAGTGTGTTTGAAATAAATTCTCCTTTATAAAGAACTAAATGATTTACAGTTAACCTTGCAGAGCCATGTTTAAACCCTTTAAAAAAGTATCCGATATACAACTTAAAAGGTCTAACTGAAATCCCAAAACCATGTGGAGTCCCGTTTTGGTCAATTTCCCCGAGGTAAAGATAATTTGAGTAAAAACAACTTTTAACTATGTTTAGTCGACGGTTGATTGTATGATGATATACATCAATCATACCTGGAACACCCAGAACAGAGTAATATCCATTTTCTGAATCATCAAGAACTTCTTCGTAATTTTCTTCAGTTTGAATGAATTTGTAGGGAAATCGAATTGTTAAGGATTGCTGGTTTGTTTGGATCTTTTTTATTGATCCTGATTTGAAGGCTACTTGAATGATGAGTTCTGGGGTTTTGAATAGTGCTTTCCCCTCGGGCCTACCCTTGACCCAGGTTCCTTCAATTGAACATCCAAAGTTATAGTTTTTGAAACCTCTTCCATTGGGAGCACCTTGAGAGACTTGGCCAATATATGTTCCATGCTTTGTTGATAGATTTTCCATTAATTGTAAATATAGAATCAAATCAAGGTAATTTTCTTAAAGTTTATATAATTTCTTTGAAACTAAAACCAACCAGTTTAGGTCTCAAAAATTATAATTATATATAGAGATTTAGATATTTTACAATAAAATAATTAATTTTTATAGCCGAGACTATCGAAAAAGTAATTTTTTGTATTAAGTTTGTCTTTGGTTTATTGGAATTGAGTATAAATAATCAATTATCGATTCTTGACTAAAGATTTTATATCAGAAATGAAGAAAGTTTATAGATCTGTTATAAATTCATGATGAGAGTTAAATTAATAGTAAAATAAAGTCCTAAACTAATTTGGTATACCAATTGTAGAGTGTCTATTATAAATATGAGCGACCTTAATATGCGTGGTTCTTGGAATGCTAAATCAGAATTGAATTCAAGTGGGCATAACTCTGAAATGCCAATCCCAAATCATCAAACGCCCAACTTCTATAACAGCCATAGTCAATATTATACACATGGTGTGTACACTGATCAAAGTATTCTAAATAATAATTCAGCTACTCATTCTGTATATCCAAGCTCTCCTTCACAAGAAATTCAACCTTACGTACCCGATAAACAACCAATAAGCGACTACCCCAACCAGTCATTTATTCATCCTAATAATATCAACAGTCCTCAGTCATTCCCAGTAAACCTACCCCCAGAGCATAACTCTTTCTCATCATACTCCGGGTACTATTCCCCAGAAGCATCCTTATCCCAGTCCGTTCATGATTCAAAACCACTAAAGTTCACAATGAACCAAAAGCTAAAACAAGGTTTAGCCAATAAGCCATTGCCCATCTTCACCCAAACCCGATCAATACTAAATCAAAAAATCTGCTCCTTTTGCTTAAGTCCAGAAGATTCCCTGATCACATCATGCATGCACCCAATCTGTTCAGTATGCATCTGTAACTTCTTCGAAGAATACTTAACAACCTGCAATTCCAACATAAAAACATTAAAAAAGTTCAGTTGTCAAAAGCCGAATTGTCAAAAGCCTTACAATTGTAGTTCATTCAAGGACTTCGTCCTTGAAGAGAGTTATATGAACTACTTGGAACTTGAATCTGTTATAATGAAAGAAGATTTAACATTTCCTGGACTTGAGATACAAGAACCTGAACCAACTCAATGTTTATTTTGTGAAGAAAACCATAAAAGTCGAGAAATCAGTTGTTACATGTTTTACAAACAGCGGTTTTTATGCAGATTCTGCAAAAATCGTGAATATGAAGTTAAAATTAAATGTGGACATTTCATTTGCAGGCCATGTGCAATTATTCAAGTCGTTAAGATGTTAGAGGAAAATCCTTTAGACTTCAAACTTAAATGTGCTGATGAAAAATGCAAAGAGCTTTATGATATTTTTTTTGTTTATAACATGGTTGGAGGAGTGAAAAAGTTCGAGCAGTTAAGAGACGAGCAAATCAGTCTTTTTTTATCTAAGCCAAAAGTGTGCTCTGTATGTTATGGAGAATTTAAAGTGAATAAAATCAATACTATTCCTTGTGGCCATAATATTTGCAATGATTGTCTCAAGGCTTATTTAGTGTCTTGCTTGAATATTAATGACATCAAGAAAATCAATAAGTGTCCAGAATGTAATTCAGAAAATGCAGATAAACTTGAGGATTTTATTGTTATTCATCAGAGTCAGATCATGAAATTACTAGATGAAAAACAATTAAATTTATATGAAAAACTTACATTAAGGGGAATTAGTACTGATGCTCAAGATAAGAAATTAGTACTTAAGTGGTGTAAAGACTGTGATTTTGCTGCTTTTATTGAAGCTGGCTTTGATAATTTTAAAAAAGTAGAATTTGAATGTCTAAATTGCAAAAAAACTTACTGTGCGAAATGCCATACAAATCATTTTGGTCTAACTTGTGGTTCCTCTAGATACAATTCAAATAAAAATAATACAGAAGCTTTCGCTGAAGGTGTTAAATATAATGCTTGTCCGAATTGTAAAGAAGCTGTCTTCAAATGCAACGGATGTAATTTCTTAAAATGCATTTGGCCAAGCTGCAAGGGTGTTAATTTCTGTGCAATCTGCCAAAAGCAATTAACTGTACTCATCACATAGATAGACCAACACTACACCCACTTTAAACTATCAGGTCCCTTCGGAAGCACCTGCAACACGACGGACCGAATAAGCGAGTGAAAATTCCTCAATAGTTAACTCAATTCCTTAAAACCGAAAAAATCCTATTTTCCTTCAACCCAATTCAAAAAAACCCAAAAAACCCCAAAAAAAACCCAAAAAACCAAAAAATCCAAAAAAACCCAAAAACCCCAAAAAAAACCCAAAAAAACCCAACAACTCTTCAAACTCCTTCAAACACTAAAAACTCGTCATATTTCAACCAATGGTATTAAAATATGTTCCGAGGACTATCTCGAGCATTTAGCCAGCTTCGTTCAAAAGGACTAATCCAGCCTCTAAAGCGAGACCTTTTCACTCTTCGTGACATTTTTGGTACAGTGAAGAAAGAATTCGAGCATTCAATTGAGCCAGATGACCTGAACCACAATCCTCACACAATGGAAGCGACAGAGACAGAGCTTTTCGATGAGGACGCTCACGAAGTGACTGCGATGGTGACTCAAAACACTTTCGACCTTGAAATCATGATGGGCGACACAAACCCTCAGAGGAACTTCGGGACTGTCGACAACCCGGTGCTGTTGTTTTCTGCTAACGTCGGGTGGAGATACGTGATGTGCACTGGAATGAATGATGAAGACGAGGGACTTTCTCATACTGGAGTCTGGTTCATTTTAAGAGAAGGACCTCTTCATAGATGCAATGTTTGTGGACAATGTTTTAAACTGGTTAATTTGAAAGATGAAATCAGCAAAGAAAATGATTATTATTTAGACCATTATATGCCTATTTTAGAAGAAGAGATGGGAGATGATGATGATTTAGTCACTCGATGGACTTTCCATAAATTTGCTGAAGAGTACCCGAGTCTTATGCCCATGCAGAACACTCTTGACGGGTTTATTCTTGTTAATGCTGATGACCATGACAGGATCTTGACTGACCCTGCTTATCGTATTCAAAAGTTACAACAAGGTCATCAAACTTTAAGTCATCTTCACCAAGCTTTACTTGAAGTTGAGCAAAAAGTCCTTTGGAATCGAGGAGGCAGGCCCGAACCTGTTCAATACACGAAAGCTGAATATGAAGACCTTATCACTGCCGAGCTTGCAATAAGAAAACTTGACAGAATCTTTGAAAAAATAAAAAGATATCAGAAAAGAGCTATAATGGAACCAGAAGATCATGAAAGAAGAGAAGCCAGGATGTTAGAACGTGCAGAAAAACGAAGAAAAGACTTCACGGTTTACATTAATACCAATGAACTTGAACAGAGATTCAAGGACTACTATGAAAGTGAATACAGCTCTGAAGATGACCTTCTTGCAGAACTTGATGAAGAACAGGAACTCATCGCTCAGGGAATCTTTAACTTCAAGAACTATAACTTTGTTGAAGAAGGCACTGATGGCACTGTTCCTGCTGTTGAGTCAGTCTTTGATAATAAAATCTTCAAGTTTAAACATCGCAAGTGGAATGAAGACCCTGCTTCTCACTTTATCAGGCAAAACAGAATGATTAACAGGTATCTTGAAAGACTCCAACAACGTGTTGAAGGAAAAAAATTGGAAGATGATACTTCAAAAAGTTTTGCGGAAAATGAAGGGGTTAAGCAATATATGGATTATTATGAAAGTGATGTTGAGGACTTGAAAGATTTCAATAATATCACCTCAGATGAAATGTCGAAATTTAAAGATGTTTTCCATGATTATTCTAAACCTTTAGGTGAATTTAAGAAAACCTATTCTTTTAAGACAAGGGAATATGATAATTCCATGTCGTTTATGAATAACTTGAAAGCTCATTATAAAGATATGAGGACTCGAATCATGCCAGAGATTAAAAAACAAATGAGAAATGCGGCATCTCAAGAGATTAGGTCGAGTAGCTATAGTGTCCTTAAAAACGCACCTGAACAAGAAGAACTCAAGATGGTCAAAGGACTTGACCTTCTCTTCGCCCATCATATCAAAGCAAGTGAAGAAAATTCGAAGACTCCAAGTCTGGGTGATAAAGCTAAGTAGCTTAGATAACCAAGTTATTAGAAATAATCATTATGAACATGACGTCCACTTCAAAGAAACTGTCCAAAAGTCACATCACTGAACAACGGTTTGAACCTTATAATAAAGCAAGAGACTATGTCGATCATCTGGTCAAGTTTTTTGATAGAAAAAGAGACAACTTGATTTATGATGAATCTTCTATTTTAAATCAGGTTTTCAAAGAGCAAACTCCTGTCAACTCTTTACATAAACTTTCACTTATGCCTAAGTCGTCACTTGCTATTGAACTCTCTGAAAAGATGAGACTTGTCAACGCTTTTCATAACTTGAGTGAAAGAAAAGTGAAGAAAATTTCATTCAGGGAAAAAAAATCGAGTTTTCTTTCAAAAAGGTCAAGAAATACTTTTTTCACTACAAAAAAGTACAAATCGATGTTGAGCAGGTTGAAAAATGACTTAAAAATAACTGAAAAGAATGAAGAGTCCACTTTTATCACAAGTGAATCGAAGTACTCAAAAAGATTCGATGAATTTGGAACTCCGAAGAAAAGGCCTACTTGTTTTTATCCTCCTATTTAATAGATGTATTTAGTTTGATACTGTTTAAATCCTTATTATAGGTCTATTAGTTCAGAGATAAGTATTAACATGGAATGGCCTCCTTGGTACCTGTCTTCAAGTGAAGAACTTTCTTTTGTTGGACTTGACCAGGCAAGGGCTGAACTCGTTCCCACCGGGATTCACGCTTTTGACAGGCATTTCGGAGGACTTGCCGTTGGACAGATCTACGAAATCACCGGAGAAGCAGGAAGTGGAAAGACGAATTTCTCATTGCAGATAAGTAAAAACATCTGTGAACTTCAAAATTCTCAAGTTTTTTTCATTTCAACTCAAAAACCACTGAGTCAAAGTCGTCTTCGATCAATCGGAATAGACCAAAGCAAGTTTTTAAATCACTACAGTCCAAGTTTATCAGAATTTTTTAAACTTTTCAATGAAGATCTTCCAGAATTCGCGAAAAACTTAAAACTTCTGGTTTTAGACAATATTTATTCACTAGTAAATCATGAAGAACTTGCTGATCGACATTTAAAATCACAGGTTTTTCAGAGAATCGCTGTTTCTTTAAAGTATTTATCTCTTTGCTTTAAGTTTGGAGTGATTATCGTGAATAATGTCGTCTCTGATATGAATCAATCAGTGTGTCCTGGACTGGGAATTGCGTGGTCTTATTGTGTAAATCACAGAATTTTTCTTAGTAAAGGCCATGACCGGAAAGTGCTGAGAGTCATTTTCTCTAATTGCAAGTTGGCAGTTACTCGGTTTTCGATGACCATTTCAAATGATCAGGTCGAGTTAGAAGAAGAGGTTGTTTGATATGTTAAATTGATTAATGGCATTTAGGATTTTCAAAGTTCTTATGTCCTAATAAGATTTATAGTAATTATACTATAGTCTAAATTAAATCTACTGGGTTTACTTCTGAAGTTTCAGTTGTTTTCGCTGCTGAGTGGTAAGCTATTAGAGTTTTGGTCAGTTTACTTTTATCAAAAGAGACTAGTTTTTTATGGAAGATTCCTAAGTCGATCTGATGGTTTTCTATGATTTTTTTATGAAAGTTCGAAGAATATTTATTCAAAATCTGAACTTTTCCCCTGAGTCTTCGAACTTCTTTCATTTCTTTCATTATCAAAGTATAATCAACATGGTGTCCTGATATATTCAAGCCTTGCAATTCCAAATTAAACTCAATGAGTAGAAAATAATAAGATTATTCACTAGAGTCTAATTAAATATCATCTAGTTCTTTGATGACATCATTAATAATCCCATGATGCTCTCCAGGAGGTTCTTTTCTTTCTTCCAAATCAAGATCGAATTCAAATTTATGTTCTACCTTTTCAAAGGTTGGCTTTTCAGTAGTAATCTTTGAAACATTCATCAAACTTACATTATTTCCTCCTTGAGGCTCTACTATTGAAGTATTATTCGGCATTTCAACTACGACTGTCTTTGATAATAAACTAGGGTCTGCCAAGGTCGTTTTTGATTCGTCTTTTTTCATTTGGGAAAGGTTGTCAAGAGCTTCGTGGTCCTTGTTGATGGTTTTTTTTCCATGATCTATCACTTCAGCTGCTTCGTCTTCATCATGAGGATTTAATTGCACCTGCTTTGAAGGTGGGTCTTTTGCTACTAGAACGGGAAGTGATTTAGTACTTTTGCTGTTTGAGCAACCCATGATAAATCAATAATAAACCTGAAAATGTAGTTTTTTTACTTTTAAGGTAGTTTTATTAATTATCTGAAAATTTAAGAGATTTTTCAAGGTTTTTAATTCTTTGATTGATTCTTCTTGATATTTAAGACTTTTTGATAAGTATTTTATTGAATATCTTGATTTTTCCATTACAACCCTTCCAATAATCAATGAAAAGCCTTTACACAGCAAGTCATTCAAGTGAAAACGAAATGCTCTGTTTTTCATCATATCTCAAGGCAAAGTCGATAAAATTATATGACAGTGGATTGATAGCAAATGGTGAGAAAGGCTACAGGTCAGTTCTCGGCACCCAAGGAGTGACAGAAGGAACCTTCTACTACGAGGTGACAATATTAAACCCATCAAGTGAAAGTTTGAACATTCCAACAAGTACTCTTCCATCAACAGCTCCAATGTTCGAGCCTCTAGTAGCTTCTTACGACAACCTTTTACTTGAAAAGTTAAACTTCGAGTCTGTCTTGGTTCATTCAGCGCGTACTCGAATTGGCTTCGCGACGAACTTGCTTGACTTAGAAGGTCCTGTTGGCTGCGACATGAACAGTTACTCCTATCGAGACATGGACGGGTCAATTTTCCATGACGGCTTCAGAAGGCCCTTTGGACCAGTCTACGGAACTAATGATATTATTGGGTGTCTTATTAAACTTGAACCACAAAAGCCGAAAATTAAAGGAAAAGATGATGGAAGACTTGTGGAAAGTCTTGGATCTGAAATTCATTACTTTAAAAATGGACAGTATCTTGGAAAGGCTTTTGAAAATATTTATGAAGGATGTTATTTCCCGGCTGTTGCACTTTATCAGTATGCAAGAGTTGAAATCAATATGACTAAACGTTTAGCTTTTCCTGCTGTACTTAGAGAGTTTAATGCGAAAGCTTTTAGTTTGTAGTTAACTAATCAAAGTTATACTCGATACGCTCTACTACTCGGTCTGGGGGGAATTGCTTCGGGGATTTCTTGGAAAATGGACTGATGGGTTTAACGGAAGATTTTTTTAATGGGATAAAGGATGTTTCGATCAGTTCTTCGCTTTCTACACCTGAACCGTAGTTTTGGTTTTGATTGGAGGGACTGGATTTGGCCATTACTGAATATTTTTTGACTTGGGGGTGATCGAGGGGATATTCAACTTCTTCATCGAGGAATTCACCGGAACTTGCAAGGCCAGCATTTCCACTAGTTCTCAGTCCTTTCTTACTAACCCCTTTTCCAAGTTTCCCCGAAGAATCCAGAATCTCTGCTCTTTCGACAGGAGCTCCCCACTTTCTAGTCTCTGCATAATTCCCATAATTTTGAATTCCAGCAAATCCTTTTCTTTCAACAATCTGATCAATTTCAAATTCGCCTTCATCACGAACGATTTCCCTTGCATGTCCTTTTTGACTAAAATGACTAACAAAGCCAGTCCTATTATCTTTTCCACATCCAAAATTTCCCGTGACTTCATCCTCGCTATCAAATCTTCCTCTCCACCCTTTGCGAAACTGGCCTGAAGGACTCGGAGTATCATTTCCTCCATACCCTCTCCATTCAAATTTCTCTTCACCCTGGCCTTCTCCTTCCATTTTCCCTTCCACAAGTCCTCCTCTTTCAGCGCCTTCATAAAGTTCAGGAGTTTTTTCTCTGAACCCTGTCGGAGTGAAGGCTCTAGAGAAAGCTTGTCGATATCCAACAGGAGTATGTGCACGAGAAAGTGCTGCAATGTTTTCAGGACGAGAAATAAAGGCCAAAGCACGATGCTCTGACTTGCGTTTCATGTTAATAGGAGTGAGCGGGGTTTCTCTTTGAGACAACCTGCGAACTGGGTAGGGCATGGTCTTGTAATACATGACTAGCTTGAAATGCGCGTATTGTTTTAATCGGGTTTGGTAGTTTCCAGCGATTTTACTCAGTTTGCGGTACATCAGCGAGTGCTTTGGGTCGAAGTACTTGTAAGATCTGTTCCAGACGTATTTTAACTTCCAAAAAGAGTTCTGGTAATTGATTGAACTCATGTAGATCCACTTCATTATGCACTTTTTCTTTAGACGGTAAATACGGAGCTCTTCCATGTTCTTCCAGTACTCAAATCTTCCTTTTAGCATCATTTTTGGCTTTGGCTTTAAAACTTTATAAACTTTGAAAATCGCTTGAATCTTGTCGATTATATGTTTTTTTCGCTTGTTTTCTTGAAATGATTGAAAAGCCTTTTTTTGATGAAATTGCTGACAAGTGACTAGTTTTGAAATAGCTCGAAAAATTACTCCTGGCTTTGTAAGACGTGTAAGAGTTTTAGAGGTATGTGCTTTGCAGAGAGTAGATAATAAATGAATTGCTTTAAACCTTCTAAGTGCACGAGAGTTGGGATTAAAGAAAGTGACTTTTTTCCATTTTTCATTCATGGCTTTTTTCAGTATTTTCGTTGAGTTTTCGCCTCGATTAAAGGTGTTTTTAAGGACTTTTTCCAGTCTTGCAATAGTTTTCACTGAGGAGCTCCGGGTCTTCCTCACAGCTGAGGTCAAAGAGGCTTTCATGGCCATAGCCCTGGCTTGAGTGACTCGTCCTTGCCACTTATCCTTATGACTGACGACCCTCCAGTGGGCCAGGGCTGTGCCCTGGCGAAATCTTTCCATCATTTCCGCGATTTTCATCATTTTCTCTACTTTCAACACTCCATGACTTACCAAGTGCCTAAGTCCATCAAACATCTTTCCAGTCCTTTTTTTCACCAGCGCTGCAAGAGTTTCTTGAAGTCTTTTCGCAGTCGAGTGTTGAATCAAGTCATTTACTTTGTTCCTCTGCACATTTTCTCTCATTTTCCCGAAAGACTGCATCATTTTCGACTTGAAAGAACCGAGCAGGTCGTTAATCATTTTCTTTGCCGGGTTTTGTTTACCAATGATCGGAGATAAGAGTTGTTGTTTTGTTCTTGCTGTGATTTTGTTTAGAGCTGTTGCAAGTTTTCTACTTCTAAGCTCGGTGAACATTTCTAACTTGCTTCTGTCATCAAGAAGCTTTTTCCATTGAGAAAAAGCTGTCTGGGGCCAGCGACTTATTTTCATGTAAATCGCCTTTAAAGCCCCTCGAACCCTGGACCCTTCTCCGATGATTCTTTGAAAAGATGCTTTAAATCCGCGTCTTGGGACTTTTCCGAGTGAATTTCTGAGTTTTTCTTGAATGAATAGGTCTCTAAGTTGTTTTTGTTTAAGAGTATTTAAAAAGTCCTTCCAGAAGTCAAAAGCGGATTTAGGACGTTTTACTAGGATTTTGTTTAGGTACTTTAAGTTGACCCCAGCTATTACTGAGTTGTTCTGAACGCTTGAAATGCGGTAGAAGGACTTTCTTAGGGTTCTTTTAAGGATTTCTTGTAAAGTTCGATGTAATTTTTCAGATTGCACGTCTTTAATAAGGATTTTTTCTCGCCATAAATGGATTTTTTGCTTCCATTTTTTTATTACCTGCCTCGGACGGACTTGCAAGTTGACGACAACTGTGTTTATCGCTAGTTTCACTTTGTCTTCTTCTTCTAAGAGACGTTTCACTGTGTCTCGCATTGTTCTCAGGGTAAGTCGATATGAAATTTTTCCGAACTTTTGAAGTTGAAGGTGTTTGAACATTGTTTGTTTTGAAAGGTGGTTTGAGTATTTTTCCCAGGAATTGAATGCTTCTTTTGTTTTAGTCTTCATTGCTGAAACTACGGTTTTTATTGCACCTTTCACTTTGTCACCCTCCCCGAGGATTCTTTGTATGTAGTCTCGAAGCTTCTTTCGAGAGGCCTTGCCAAGCAGTTGGACTATTCGATGGGATTTTATGCTTTTTAAGAGGTTTTTACGCTTTTGATCTTCTATTACATCTTTCCATTTTTTGAAAGCGTTTCGAGGCTTTTGTTGAAGCACTTTCTGAACCCACCGAAGGTTCAGATAGACCATCCAAGAAGCAAGTTTCTTTTCACTAACTCTGCCAAACATATCATTTCTAGTCCTCTGAACAACTCGTTCCGCAAAAGTAGCAAGTTTTTCCCCCCTAAAAAAGTCAATAAGTGCTTTTTCCCTAATATACTGAATAGCAGCCTTCCACCTTTTAATAACCTGTTTCGGTTTATTAGTCAAATTATTGATAACAGTATTAATAGCAGACCGAATTTTCCCTTTACTCGGACACATCGCATTAAAAATAGGTTTTCCTCTATTCTTAAAAACTTTTATCATGATTTCATTCAATCTCTGCCCCGTCAACCTGATCAACAATCCTTTTTTTCCATAGTCCTTCACAAAATCCCTCCATTTCTCAAAGGCAGGCTTCGGCTTCTTCTTCGCTTTTTGAACTAATTTCATCAAAGCGCCATGCGCTTTGACCCCCTGTCCAATAATCCTTTGGTTTGCATCCTTTAAAGTCTTTCTAAAAGGTTTTTCTAAAGCACTTCTAAGTTTCTGACTTCGAAGATACTGCAAAAGTTGTTTCCTTCTACATTTATCAGTAAATTTAAACCAAACAACTAGATTCTGCTTCAACTTTCGATTTAAAAAAATGTTTAAATTGCGAAGATAGGACTTAAAACGTGAAACCAAAGAATGAAAAGCTTTAGATTTTTGATAATGCGACAAAAACTGATGTTTCAACAAACGTGAAAAGAAACCGTTTAATTGTTGTCCTCTTATTCGATTTAACTTCAAAATATTTGTCAAGTGCCTCGCTTTTTGCCTCCAGGTGGTCAGGGTGGCTCTAGGGATCAATGTAAGCAGTTTATGAAAACTTCTGAAGTGAAGCCGGGTGTTGTTCAAGGTGTTAATATACTGCAAGATGCTGTCAAATCCGAACTTCTTCATACGGGTGAAAAAGGTTTTCACGAATCTTGACATTCGCGAACACCCTGATATTTTCGAGTGATTTTCGTTATTTTTCAGAGATTCTACTGTTCGATGCCATTTTTGTATCGCGGACTTCGGTTTTACTTTCAAGCGATTCGCGATGTTGTTAACAGCTGTGATGATTACTTCGTTCATTGACTGGAATCGATTGCAGAGGTCAGTGAAAATTTTTTTTAAAAGACTTTCCAGAAAGTTTTTCATTTTTTCACTGGCCAGTTCATTTAAAATACCTTTTCTTCTACTCAGCTCTGAAAAGCTTTTTAACTGATTAAAAGCGCGAAAGGGTTTTTTTCTAGCAGTTTTCATGCAAAGTGAAAGAGCTTGTTTTATTTTTTTATCAGGGCGAAGGAGTTTATTGCCAACTAAGAGTTTTGTTCCAAACAACATCCGGTTGAAGATCTTTTCAAGGTTCTGACCTTTGATGGTGTTTTTCAGTCTTTGCTTGATGGCTTCAGTAGTCGCGTTCTTCCATCGATCAAAGCAGTCCTTCGGTCCATTCGTTACAATATTTTCAATCCACCTGAACATGGACTTAAGAATGGCGATAGTCCTGTCATCACCGATGATTTTCTTGAAAGTCCTTCTAAGACTACGAAGAATGACAGCACCAAGTCGACTTTTCAGCTTTTCCGAGCGAAAGTTGTCCATAAGTCTCTTTTCTTTCACTTCTGCCACATATCGACTCCATCTCATCAGCGCCTTTGTTGGAATATTTCTGAAACCTGAGACTAAATTTTGAATAGCGCCTTTTATTTTGTTACCTCCTCCAATGATTCTTTGAGTTGCGTCTCTCAACTTTCGAATACAGATTTTATTGAAGAAATTTTTGAGTTTAAAGCAAAGAAGGTTGTCGATTAGTTTTTTATGTCTTACTTGGAAAAGATAGTTTTTCCATTTGTCAAAGGCGTTCTTTGGACGGCGAATCATTGCAGAGATGTAGATGAAAAAGGCTCCTTTTACTTTGTTACCTTCTCCAACGATTCTAAGAGTTGCATCTCGCAGAATTCTTGAAGAAATCTTGTTTAGGGCTAAGAGAAGAGTAGTTTGTTGAAGTTGTTCAAGTAAAAAGTTCTTGTCTTGTGCATGACAGAATTTTTTCCAGAGTTCGAAAGCGTTTTTAGGTGTTTTTAGCATAACTTTGAAGAGATTTTGAAGGTGGCTTTGAAGATTTGAATTCATGAAGATGTCGCCTTTGATCCGTTCTTTGGAGTCTTTTAGAGTTCGCATTGAGACTTTCGACATTATGTGAAGAAGCTTTGAAGCTTTTATGTGGGACTTGAGTTCGTATTCACGGATTTCGACGACGGCCTTGTTCCATTTATTCAGGGCTTTTTGAGGGATTTTGTTTAGACTGTTTAACATTCCTTGCATTACTCCTTTTGTTTTGTCCCCTCCGCCTAACACGCGATAGAATACATCTCGAAGCTTCTTTCTTAGAAGGGTTACTAAAC
Organism: Stentor roeselii; assembly: GCA_006503475.1. NCBI lineage: Eukaryota > Ciliophora > Heterotrichea > Heterotrichida > Stentoridae > Stentor > Stentor roeselii. The sequence continues at coordinate 94,658 of RSEH01000142.1, forward strand.
TTGAATGAAGCATCTTGTTTTTAAGACCTGCGATTAAATCTTTTTGTTGCTGGAGCTTTACAAAATTTAACCAGTTTATGAAGGCTAAGTTTCTACCTTTTTGGATACTTGAGATTATGAAACTTATCGTCTTTTTAATGGATTTTGGCTTTTTTGTTAGAAGTTTTGTCGCATCACGCATAGTTCTCCTAACAATTCTGTCAAGATTATTCTTAACAATCTGCATGTTATAATCATTAATAATACTTCGATTTCTCACATCAGAGCTAAACTTTTTCCAAACTTCAAAAGCCTGTTTAGGAATTTTTTTAAATGACTTGGCAATATTAGAGATTGAAAGTTTCAAAGCAGCAGGAGTATTGGCCGTAGAATGAATAGCTCTAAGGACTTGCTTTTTAGTTCTTTTCGGAATCTTTGTCATAATTCCAGAGAGTTGATGCGCTCTGAGATTATTAATAAGTTCCTCTTCCCTTATCTCAACAATCACTTTATTCCACCTTCGAATGGCTTTCCGAGGAATGCCTTTCAACCCATTCACAAGTCCTTCCATTGTATACTCCATTCGAACAGCTCCTTGCATCATGCGAGTAGAAGCTTCTCGAAGTGTTCTTTTAAGAATCCTTTCAAAAGCTTGCCGAATTTTTAATATCTTCAGCATGTGAACAGCGCCCTTTCTCATCTCTGAGTCGATAAAGGATTTCCATTTCAGAAATGAAATTCTCACACGAGCCTTGTAAGTCATTGCGAGAGAAGTGAGAGCTTTTGAGACTTTTTCTTTCCAGCTGTTGATGCAATTAAGAGCTTCTCTCATTGGATGTCGCCCGAGTCGTTGAAGCCTGCAGACAAGCTGCAGGCCTTGGATTCGTCTTGAAAAAATTAAATGACAAGTCTTTTCAGCAGCTCTTGCCTTGAAGAAGCTTAAGTGCCCGCTTGCCTGTCTTTGTAAGAGTTTAGCAACTTGTTTCAAACCGCTGTCTAGAGTAAATGGTTGACACTGTATCGGCCTATCAGCCTCAGGAGTGAAAGGCGAATGAGGAAAGCTAAGTTCCGGTTCATTCAATTCTTGCATAGCTTGAAAAGCTTCTCTAACCGGTCTTTTCGCTGGGTTATTCAACATAGCCACAAATCGATAAACTCTAAATTCCAAGTCAAGTTCAGCATGAGCACAAAACGAGCAGTACTCCTTCCACCACTTGACCCGATGTCCAAGTCGTTTGCGTATATACTCAATTAAATTCCTCATGGCATGCTTAATCTTGATGCTAGTTCCCACAACAGAATTAAAACTTCTTCTCAGTTTTTTATTAGGGACCTTCTGCATCACCCTGCAGAGCTTTTCCGCTCTCAACCGATTCAAAAGCATAAGTTTTCGAGATTTAATCGCATTGAATCTCCAACAGTCAAAAGCGTGTTTCGGTTTCCTTTTCATTGAAAAGTAAAGATTTTCAAGAGTTTGTTCTATTTTACTTGTCGCTTTCGCTATCCGGTTGAAAGAAACTTTTAAAACTCGTGTTGGGACTAGCTTTATGAGCTTGGAAAGCTTCAAGCTCCGCACTTGGTTGTGAATTAATTTTTTCTTGTGCTTTTGAACCTCTTCTTCCCATTTGTCGAAGTAAGGCTTTACACCGCGAAGGATTAATACGTTTAAATAGTTCCAGGCGGATTTTAAGGTGCTGCCTTCTGACATACGACGGGAAAGTCGAAGGTCTTTTTTACGCGTTTGTTCCAGCCAGTCTCTGAAGTTGCTTCCGAGTTTCTTGAGAAAATTGTGAGTCAGGCCGGTGATTAACTTCCGTGCATAGTTGTCAGGAGTTCGATCCACAATCTTCCGAAAAGCAAAACTAAGTGACCGATGCAATCCTCCATTTTTCAGCCCATTGATAAGATTATGAGCCGAGGCTTTTTGACTTCTAAGAGTTTTCTGTTTAAGATTTTTTCTAATCCTCAAGTTCGAATTCTCAAGATTTTCTTTTTGTTGCACCAGCTGGCGCTGGCGCCAGCCATCAAGGGCCCCCTTTAAATTATTCTTCATGATATGATTCAAAGAACAGATAACCAACTGTCTGATCCTACGTCGATCAGAAATAAGACTTCTATTAGTTTTCAGCCATTTTTGAAAGGAAAGAATTAAAACTTGCCTCAAATTCTTGCAAGAGTTAATCACACAACGCATTAAAACCGCCTCTCGCCTTTCAATCATGTCAGGAAAGCGAAGGGGCAGGGCTGTTGCCCTGCCTAGTGCTAAGGCTAGAGACTTGATGAATTTTTTAACGATTTTAGCTTTATCTGAATGATTTTTGAAACTTTTAAACAACTTCCAAGTGGTCAGAGCTGTTTTTTGGGTGTTTTGAGTTGATTTAAACACTGAGGTCAGGACTGACTTGGTGAATTTAACTCGCTTTTGAAAATGGTTAATTTGATGCATTCTCATTTTATGAAAAACTTGTTTCGGTGCATCAAGTAACTTCAAAGAATTTTTGATGAGATTTTCAAGATTTTTCCTTATCTGTTCTTTTGCATTGTCTTCACAGAATTGGATCACTTTTTGAATTGACTCGACTTTCACCTGGCTTATTTTTTTCGAGAGTACTTCACAGATAAATTCAAGTTTAGAAAGACGTTCAAAGCGCATTATGAACTTCTGGTTCCAGACACTCATCACTGTCATAGGAAGTTGTTTTCGTAGTTTGTTAAGATTTTCCATGAATTTTACGAGTTTTAAGAGCTGGGATCTGATGGCTTTCTGCTTTATAAGCATTCCACTTAGTGCTTGAACACGGTAGTCCAAATCAGTTCCTTGCATGTGAGAGGCTGAGCTGGTCATGTAGTATAAAATTTCACTTATTCGGGTGTTGTTGAAACTCTCAGAAGGCGTGAGCCTTCTGAACCTCTGCTTTGAACTCTTATGAAAAACGTCATCATCTCCCCAGAACTGGTCAACAATTTCCACATTCCAAGTTTCGTTTGTCCATCGTTCAATACAGAGAAATTTGATGTAAAAGTAACGTAATTCAGCTTTATTTAGTACTTCTCTTAATTTGATTTGAGGACTTTGAGTCTTGTAAAATTTCCATTTTATTAAAGCTCTTTCCATTTTGATTTTCAAGTTTTTTAGCCAGATATAGACAAAAGAATTGCATTTTTGAACTTTTAGCTCTTTTTTATGATGACAAGCAAGTTGTTGGTTCTTGTGGAGTATCACTGCCCGAGTAAAACTGTTTAGACCTGATTTTAATGAACTTGCTCGACGAGCTGCTAGTTTTATCAGGGAATGAAAAAGAACTGAACATCTTCGACTTGCTGGATTTGCAGAAAAAGTTAGGTAGTAAAGATCGGGAGGAATTGGTTTTTTCTTTTCTTTGATTAACTGAAGGTAGTTTAAGAACTTGCTGGCTGCACCTTTGTTGATGTTCCCATTTGCTTCTAAGGATCTAGTGGTCAATACAGCTGCTCTTATGGTTGCTTCGTTGGCCTCCAAAAGGTTATCATGCAGCTTCTGAAAGGCCTCTGAATGTTTATGAGCATCACCAGGACGCCCAGACAGGACCTTTTCGAGTAAAATTAATAAGCTCGAGCTTTCCATTGCTTATAACTATAAACTATTTAAATAATTTTAAATGGACTCTCAAGAGTCACTGATTTAAAAATCTGATCTAAACTTTAAAACATTCTTGTTAAATTTGAATGATTTTCCCTAGACCTCCAAATCTACCTCTTCAAATAAAAATAACCCAAACAAATTTTTCCATCATTTCATTAAATTTCATCAAACTTAAATCTTAATCGACTTTGATCCTCCTCTCCAAAAATACTATCTTTAAACATCATCATTCTTTCAATCATTCATCCATTATTTATAATCAAATGAGTGAAGCAGTTGACATTCTTGCCAAGATAAAACTTCAAAAACAAGAAAACGATGAGTTAAACATGAACATTCAGAAACTAACCAACGAGGAAAAAATCCTTCAAGAAAAACTTGAGCGCCTTGAAAGACAGAACCAAGAAAAAATCGATGAATACGAAGACAAGAAAAAGAGTCTAGAGAATATCAAGCCGAGCAGTAACAAGGACAACGAAAACGATGCAGAAAGAAGAGAAAAAGAGTTAGACGACTTCCTTCGTAGTAAACTTCTAGAGCTCATTCTAGGATCAGAAAGAAAAGACCGGCCAGGCCTCGACCTAGAAAAGCGTTTAAACAAAGTAATGACAATAGGCTCAGTAATGATTCGATATCTTCCTCTTGTTGAAGACGGCGACATTGAAGCTTTTGAAAAGACAGACCCTCTTGAAGCTTACTTCAAGATAAACAAAAAGACAACATTTAATGAACTAAAAGAAACCGCATGTGAATTTTGGGTACTTTTCATTTAGAAAATTGAAGACTCACACCTCATCGGCCTTCGATCAAGTAACTACGCTTTGCTTGACTTGCACATGGGAAAACTGGTAGAAGAAACAATTCTTTCTTTAAGAATGGCTCCTGAGTTCTGGCTGTTTAAAATCAACAAATTCGCGAAGAAAACCTTTACGGAACTTAAAGATCTCTTCGTTGACTCTAGCACATTTGTTTACTTTCGAATAGGAGAAGAGACGAAAAAGGTTCAAAATGGTTCATCATCTTTTCCAGACTCCACACACAGGAAAAACTTCGACAAAATGAGAGGAATTTACAAAGGACTTGAAAAATACGAGAGAAAACCTGTAAAACTCTTAGAAAACGAGATTGAAACACGTAAATTAACAGGATATCAGTACAACTTCAACGCCTGTCTTGTGAATTTCATTATTCTCTTCATTACTGTCGGTCTTTTAGTAGCTCGAAGAAGTGTTTCAGACGATTATTACATTCAAGCTAGTTTAAACACAGACCTGGTGAAAGGATCATCAGGTATAAACTTTTTTGATATAGAGAGCTTGAATGACATCCATGATTACATGAACAACTCCTTTGGCCCTGCTTTCTTTTCCGATGGGTCGTCAGACGCTTCAATCAACAGCAGATATCACATCGCCGGGCCTGTCCGTCTTCGCCAAGTAAAGACCAAAGACGTGAAATGCAAGAGACAGTCGAGTTGGGACCTCGAAACTATTTCCTGCTATGGGTCTGACTATTTATCTAACAAATACAAAGAAGATCTTAACACTACTGATGACGAAGGCAGTTACACGAAATTCATGTCGTCAACTTCAGCCCCTGACCTGATAGAAGGAGACGTTTCACGTTATGACTCGAGTGGATATGTTTCAGATATCGAATCAAATTGTTCTTTAAATGAATTTCGTAGTCAATACCAAAATCTTCTTAATGCAACTTGGCTTGATCAGAGAACCCGAGCACTTTTTATCAACTTTAATATTTACCTGCCTAATCCGAAGGAATTCGTCGCGGTTTTCATCATGGTTGAAATTAGTGTCAATGGAGTTTGTCGACCTTCGAAACTAGAGTCCAGGGTCTTGGTGTCGAACTTTTACTCAGGTACAGGCTTGGATAAGGCAGCTTTGGCTGTTGAGATCATCAGGTTAATGCTCAGTTTTTATCTTATCTTTATTTATGTCAAGTGTGGACTTGAGCCGAAAGTAGACGGGACTCGAAGTATTTATGCTTGGATTAAAATTAACAACTTGTCGAATTTGCTTATTGTTGCTTTGGTCCTTGCTGCATTTGGAATGTCTTTTAAAGTGAAAAAAGACGCTAAGGATATAGTGTCAAGTAATGATTATTATGATATGGGAGACCTTTTTTACTACTTCAGTACAAGTATACTGATGAATGCCTGGTTATTACTTATTGTTTTTTTTAGAATTATCGTCACTTTTCGCTTTTCACATACTTTAAGTTTGAATTTATATGCACTTGACCTGGCATCAAAGAACTTTATTTTTTATTTTATTTTTATTTTACCGATTGTTGTTTGTTTATCTGTTATAACGTCTCATATTTTCGGTCCTTATACTTATGAGTACTGCACCCCGAAACTGGTAGCGATCAGCAATGTTTTATTTTCGATGGGATCAGGAGATGTGATGGAATATTTGAAAATCACTGAGGCTTGGACTATCGGTTTTTTAATTATTTACTTTTTTGTGATTATTTTCTTTTTATATTCCTCGTTTATCGGGATTTTACTTGATTCTTTCAGAATTTCTGAACTTTATCATAGAGAACTCGCGGCTAGTATGAAAGACGACTACAAGCCTTGGAAGATTTGGCTTTTTTATAACTGTAGAAGATGTAAGAGGAAAAAAGAAGAACCTTCTGAAGAATCAGCTTAGAAATAATTAGAATGTTTAAGATTAGGTGTTAATTTCTACCAGGATTAAAATTTTTTAAATAATGATTAAGATACATGAAGAAGAGTTCTTAGAATTTTTTTACTATTGACCTTCCTCACTTTCGCCATGGTATTTTTTTCAACAGCAAAACGATGAGGTTGGTCATTAAAAGCTCGAACCGCATTGTTGAAGTCAACAACAGAAGGCTTCAATGAAAGCCACTTGTATTCTTTTTTAACTACTGGGGCAGGTAGAAGAAAATAAGGTTGGCTCTGGTTCTTAACCGGTACATTTTTTTCTAATATAAAGCTATTCGACTCTTTGATGATCTTTTTGCCAACAACTGAAAGTCGCAGGTCTTGGCCTGGCTGATTGAAATGATTACTGAAAATCGCTTTTTTTAACAAATCTTTACTGCTGCTTTTTCGTCTTCCGTAACTGTTGTAGTGATTTTGTAGAGTTTCCAAGTCGATGCTGATTGAAAAGTCCTGAGAATCCACTAATGAACTTGACTCGCTTTTTTCAGTTAGGTCGTCGTTTTCAATGTGGACTAAAGGAGTTTTTTTTCGTTGTTTTTCTTTGTTTTTTGGAAGGATTTGCTTGAATATGGGATTTGGCTTTGGGATTAGAATTGGAGGATTTTTGGTTGATGGCTTTGGAGATAATGGCTTTTCTGGTGCTTTTGGAGGATCTGGCTTTTCTGGTTTTATTGAAGGCTTTTTTAGAGAGGGTTTTCCGTCTTTGAATGTGTTTTTCATGAGATTTGATGGGATTTCTATTGTTTCTGGAAGGTTTTGGATTGATTTTAGTCTTCTGAGATCTCTAGGAATGTCAGTGTCTTGAGGAATTTCATTGAGTTTTAGATATTTTTTTGTTTTTTGTTTATCTTTTTCTCTTTCAAGTGTTCCTGATGAGAACAAGGGGTCTTTTTCAAGTTCAAGTTGAAAAATTCTGTATTTTTTTGAATCACTTAATTTTTGAAGTGACTCGAAACATGCAGTCGTTTTCTTTTTTTTCTTCCTGAAGGAATAAGAAGATTTGTATAGCAAAGGGCATTCATTTTGGGTATCTTTGATATAACTGCGATATAAAGGCGAGTAGCTTCTATGTTTTTCCATAATAATAATTCACTTTTCTATCTATTCTTTCTAATTAATCAATAAATCTATTCAAAGTCCAAATCAAGAGGCCCCCTTACAAATGGGCATCAAAGGTCTTCTAAGGTTCCTGACCGATTGCGCAGACAAGTCATTCCGCGACGTGACGCTTGACCACTACGCAGGAAAAATCGTTGCCTGCAACGCGACAATGTCAATGAGTCACTTTTTGCTCTCAACCCAGTTCATGGCGAGCGTTGGGACAGGGATGCTAGTCGACGAGCTCGGCGACCCAACAGCTCACCTGACCGGACTTTTCAGCAGAACGATTCAATTAATCGAAACAGGAATCAAACCAGTCTGGGTCTTCTCAAAGCAAGGCAGTGACTTGGCTCCAAACTCAAACTACATCAAAAACCGTCAACGTGAAATAAGAGGCTTTCCTAAGAGAAGCACGAAAATCACTCCAGAAATGTCGGCAGATGCGATTAAAATGATGAAATTACTGGGCTTGCCTTATGTCGAAGCACCTGAAAATGCAGAGGCTCAATGTGCGGAACTTGTGAAAGCTGGGAAGTGCCATGCGGCGATTAGTGAGGATAGTGAAGCTCTTGCTTATGGATGTAATGTTGTGATTAAAGGGGTGAAGAATAGAAATGATCCTGTTGTTGAACTGGTTTTAGAGGAAATTTTAAGGAAACTTGATATTACTTATTATGAGTTTGTTGATCTTTGTATTCTTCTTGGGACTAAAAAGTGCAGAAGTATTACTGGAATGGGAGGGAAAAGTGCTTATAAGTATATTCAACAGTGCTCGACTATTGAAAATATCTTGGATAAGATCATCAGGGGACAGAAAAGATTCAACTTGCCGAAGGATTATGATTATCTTGGTCAGAGGAAATTATTTTTGGAACCTGTTGTTGCTTGTGTTGATGACTTGGAACTTGCTTGGAAAATTCCTGATGAGGATAACTTGAAACAGTTTTTAATCGCGGATAAAGGCTTTTCGGCGAATCGGGTGGAAAATGGACTCAAGATGATTTTTCAGAGGTATCATAAACCCACGCAACTTAAGATTGAAAGCTTTTTTGAAACTCCTTTGAAAAGACTTCCTGTCCAACAGAAAGCCAAGAACAAGAAAAAGTCCAAGTTCGGGTTCAAAAAATTCGGAGGTAAAAAATTCTACAAGCCAAAGTGAATAACAATCTTATTAATTCTTTCTTAAAATATCTTCATTCTCTAAAACCCATTCAATAATCCAACACTTTCTATTCCCAATCCTGCCCATTCTCCAACCCTTATCACTAAAATTTAAACAAACAAAATCTATGCCATTAGCGTCTAACTCCAATTTTTTTCTACTATAAAAGCATCGCATTTAACTTTCTAATAAATGTGGGGCGAGTCATCAGATTGGAACACCGGAGAAGCAATAATCCAAGACCTACCAAAAATAGATTCAACAGAAAATCCTGCCGATTCAAAGCCCGATCTTCCTCCATTAAACTTCGACACCCTTGGCGACACTTTAAAAGAAATTTCTTGGGACAGTGAAAATTTAGTCCCTGTGACTCATTCTTACAGTCAAAGTGATCAATGCAAAAATCGAGAAACTTCTGAAATTCAGAATTTTTTGTCATCTTCAAAAACTTCAGTTCAAGGTCAAGAAGAAATCAAGCCGATTCTTTCCTTGACTGAAGCAGGTCTTCCTGAGAACCTTTTAACAATTTTAGAAACAAGCAAAATCTCAAGTCCGACAACGATTCAGTCAGTTGCATGGCCAGTTGCATTATCAGGAAAAGACGTGATTGCTGTTGCATGTACAGGCAGTGGGAAGACCTTATCTTACCTGATTCCTTTATTCCTTCATATTACTTCACAACCGCCTTTAGAGCCAGGGCAAGGTCCAATCTGCATCGTTTTAGTCCCAACTCGAGAACTTGCAAAGCAAATCACTTTTGACTGTAATAAATTCGGCAAATGTCTTGAAATTCGAACAGTCTGCATATATGGCGGGAATGGTCGTCAGTTTCAAATGAAAGACTTGGAAGTCCTTCCTCAGTTGGTCGTCGCAACGCCTGGTCGACTTCTGGACTTTCTGGAAAATGGAGTCTTGAACTTAAAGAGATGCACTTTTGTAGTGGTCGATGAAGGTGATAGAATGATGGACATGGGATTTGGACCTCAGTTGAAAAAAATATTGTCGCAGGTACGACCGGGTCGGCAGTGCTTCATGTGCACAGCCACTTGGCCTAACACCCTGAGCGAACTTTCGAATGAGTATATGAACAGCCCTGTCTTGCTTAATGTCGGGTCTGTTGAGTACCCTACTAATCCGAACATTCACCATGAAGTCAAAGTCGTTGAACCCGAAGACAAACTTTCCACTCTTGTCAGCATTTTAAAGCCATTGAAAGAAAAGCGAGTCCTGATCTTTGTTGACACTAAATCTGCATGTGATGCCCTAGTAGAAGAGTTAAAAAATCATGAAGTTTCTGCAGTTGGCCTTCATGGTCAGAGGTCTACAAAGGACAGGATGACTGCATTGCTTGACTTTCGTGCAGGTAGAAGTCTTGTCGTGGTTTCAACTGACGTGGCAAGCAGAGGCCTTGACATAAAAGACCTGGAACACGTAATCCTTTACGACTTTCCTAAAAGAATCGAGGACTACGTGCATCGGATCGGTCGCACTGCAAGAGGTTCTGGAACAGGCACTGCTGTGAGTTTATTCACGAAGGACAACGCTAAAAGCGCAGCGACTCTCGTCAAGATGTTGGAAGACTGCAATCAAAACGTGCCCAGAGAACTCAGAAGAATGATTCGCAAACCAAAGGTCGAAGGCGAGGCCCAAGAAGGAGACTCGAAGGAAAATTCAAGGCCGAGGAGGAGAAGATCCCGAAGTCGAGATAATTAATTTATTTGATAGTTTTACAAATTTTTATTTTTTTCTTTTTCGCTTGGATAAGTCAATTGAGATACATGGAACTACTCGTTCTTTTGATTTACTGCATTGACTCACTGGCGTCAAACAACGGGACTTGAAGTTTACTTTTGGCTTTGAATCAACTGAGAACTTTCGGTCTTTTGAAGAATGACTTGCGTGGAAATTAGAGACTTTACTTCCTCGACTGTATTGAAATGACTCGAATTTGCTGAAGTCTTTTGAATTTGAAAAACTTTCTAGGTTGCTACGAAGTTTTGAATTTGAAGGATCGATCTCTGAGGGAAGGCAAGAAACTTGCTCGGAGTTTAGGATTAGGTTTATTCGGAATTGAGAGTCTCTTGGAGTTGGGTTGTTGTCGCAGCAGGAACAAGGGCCTTGGTTACCCATTTTAATAGTTATTGAATTTGTAGTTTGAATTAGGATTTGTTTTAAGTGGTCTTTGATTTATATTTTAATATTTCTTTTAGGGTTTATTTTTGACTTCATTAGTCTTTTCCTAGAAGTATACCAAAACATTAAATTTCTTAAACTACCTGACTATAAAAATCTCTTAACCCTCCCTAATTAAAAAAATCTCTTAAATACTCGAACTAATCATATCTTGAGTCAGTGTCAAACAAAGCAGTTTTGAATTTAGGGTTATTAGTAATTCTCCTGCCAAGTGAAATCGATTTCCCAAGCAACATCCCAGGGTCAGGTGGGTTAGGAATATTTGCAACAATCGAGTTAAACACATGTTCAAAAACAGGGCTGAGGCTATTTTCATCAATCGCGCTTGTTTCATAATAAGTCATTCCATATTTGCTAGCAAGTCCAGTTCCTTCACTTTTACTGACAGGTGCATTATCCTTCCTAACAGCCATATCAATTTTATTCCCTATCAAGACCTTGCAAAGAATTTCCACTTTTTCACATTCACGTATCCACTTCTCGATTCTTTCAAAAGAGGCTCTTTTAGTAACTGCTTAAAAATTACTGTCAAAAACAAAGAGAGCTGCAGTGGCTCCTGCACAGTATCGACTAGTGACTGGCAAATATCTTTCACTTCCAGGCAAGTCCCAGTAGTTAAGTCGATAAAAAGTGGTTTCGTCCTGGTAAAGACTGGACTTGAAATGCATTTCTTCGACTGTCTCATTTTCCATCACTTTTCCATTCATTTGGGTTAAGGCTGATTAGTTAGTACCGTCAAGTAAAGTCGTTTTTCCGACACCGTTGTCACCGATCAGGACGATTTTAAAGCGAAAGTGGTAGTCTTCGGCCTCCATTTATAAGAAAATGAATCGCGTCGCTGTAAGGATCTTGTTTGAAAACAAAAATTTGGATGTTGATGAACGAGTCTTGAATAATTTTATTGAGTTCGCTGTTAGGTCTATGTTTGGAATTGTGGCTGGAAGTCTGTTGGAGTATCAGGTTTATTCTTTTGATTTGAATGAACTTACTGCTTTTATTGAGGTTGCCGATCGGGATACTTTTAAGATTGTTTCAGCTTTGGCTTTAGTTGGAAGTTATGGGATTAGCCGAGTCAAAACCTCATCAAGAATCCTGCCTAATTAATAAGAATAAACATTAAACCCAAAGTAAATCCAACTCTCATGGCAAAGCTGCTGGATTCATCATCTTTTTTACCAAGTGCTAAATAAGCTGCTTCAATATCTCTAAATTCCTTTTGAAAAACGTGTTGAACACAGCTATCAGAGTTGACATAAAGAGGGTAGTTTAAAGCATATTTCTGAAAATAAGCTAAAGTGATCCAGTTTTTTTTGTCCCAGTTTTGTTTTGCACAATTTAAAGAAAACCTTTGAGTTGTATGACACTTGCTGATACCTGATGATTTTAGCCATTTGCGAAGGTAATAAGTGTAAGAAACGAAGTCTTCGTCATCTGGGGCTAATGCGCAAGTACTTGTTGCAAAACCATTTTGAGAACAGATGCACCTGGTATTGTAACTCGAATTTTTACCTTCTGGAGCATCAGTAAGAATCACGGTGCATTGGTTATCTACAGAAATAACACATTGGTAGGGTAATACTGGACTTTTAACAAATGGTAAACATAGAAATTCTCCTGATTCCTCGTAACAACCTCCAGAGGTGCACTGATAATTTATCTGGTCTTTACAGACAGGAACATTTTCATAAGCAGCTACAGAAAAATAATAATCACAAAACCCATTGACACATGCAAGGTTATTCTTACACTGTTCATCCCGAGTGCATGATCCTAGAACACCCTTCAATGACCTGCAAGTCCCATCACAATAAAGTCCAACTTCACATTGAAAGTCATTCGAGCAAACTGTTCCAAAATCAAGTCCTTCACAAACATGATCAACACAAATACTGGATACACAATTTTCATCAAAGTTGCAAAATTCTCCAACATACGCAATATCAATATAAGGTTCCTGAGGAGGCAACTGGCAGGAGACATTGTAATCAAGAGGTGGACAATAAGAGAAAAAAGGGTCAGTGCAGACATCGATGGTCAATGTAAGGTTCATAGTCAAATCAGACATATCCGACCTGATGCACTGTCCAGGAAGGAAATCTTCATACTTTGACTTGCAGCTGTATTCATAGCAGCTCAGAGCGTAAACATGAGCAACTTTAAAGATGAATAGCCACATTTATATCCTAAGTCTTAATAATAAACTCCTCAAGTCCTCTCACTTTAATTTTCCCTTCTTCTTCAACGATCGACATCATCGGTCTTAGTTTATTTCTGAAAAATTCCTTGATACTCAAGTCAGGACTTTCAAGGTCGACCTTCCTGCCGATTAACTTGAATTCACCTGAAATCTTCTGATTGCTAACAACCAGGTAATAATAAAAAGCGTCTTTATTCAAATTGCAATTCCATTTCTTCCCAAAGGAATTAATGTCAAACTTACAAACATTTCTTCTTGGTAAGTTTTTTACTCTTTTTCTAGTCAACATTCCTCTGACGAAAGCTTGAATCCTTATCAAATGTTGCCTGGCTTTAGCGTCGTCATTGTCAAAGTTAAGAAAACTGACTTCTTTTCCTACGAATTTAAACATGTTTTGAACGACGTAAGACCCGATCCTCTCGAATTGATTCGGCTGAGACTGGGACTTTTCACAGATTTTTTCCAAGTCGATGACGAATCTTTGGGTATGCTCTGGGTTGGGACCGTTTCGAACGTAAAAGTGAAGAACGTCGAGTTTTTCGTCTTCTGACTTGTGGAGCATCATGGTGATTTGATACATTACGTCTTCTTTGCATAAGCAAGTTCTGAAAATGATTCGATCATAGTCGTTTTTAAGTAGTTGTGTTTTTAGTTTTCTCATTTCGTAGCCTAAAAGAGCTTTTTGTCCAATATTTTCATCTGCTATTTCTTCGGCTTTATGAAAAATGTAAGCTTCAGGGTCATTTGGAATTCTTAAATAAAGACGTTTTTCATTGAAAGTTAAAAAATTTAGCATTGATTTTCTGTAAGGGTCTTGGTATTCTGTGATTGGGGTTCTTAAAGTTAAATAATATTCATCTTTTTTGTGAGTGACTTGAATTCTTAGCTTTTTAAAAAGTAACATTTCTCTAAATTTTATTCTGATTTTTCGGTTGCAACAGATGAAAGACTCGAATTTTAATTTATCTGATTGATGGGTTTTTCTGACTAAAAACCCTCTGATGTTACTTTGAAGTTTTATGATTAATTGCTCTTCTTTTTGAAGGTCTTTTACTTCTTCTTGCAAGTCGTTGACTTCTTCAGCTGGGGTTTCTTCTGGTTTGTCTTTTAATTTAAAATCTTGGCTCATTGCTGATTTATTTTTTTCCATTATTAGTTCTTCTTCTTCTACGATGATTTCACCTGGATCTAGTACAAACTGAGAGGATCTTATAGATAAAAACTTGCAAATCTTCTCGATGTTCAACTCAACTTGAACTAAAGTCAATTTGTAGAACTCACTTAATAAGTTTTCATCGATAAAAAGTGATGTGAATTTTTTAGAATCAATTGCATGAAACAAGTATTTTTCTGAATTTTCATATGATGCCTTGCTGACCTTTAGTAAAAATTTTGGTAATTTACCGATTTTCATATACCTAGCGTATAAAAGTTCAACTTTTGATCTAGGTGGTCTTAAAATGATTTCTTCATTTATGTATTCGAAGCAGAGTTGTAAATATTCTTCTGAACTTAAATCACTTTGATCAATTTTCTTGATTAACTCAGAAGCACTGAATAATTTTTCTAAATATTCCCCAGATTTTTCAAGTCTAACTATAATATCACCTCTCGGTGTCCTCTGAAATATTTGCAAAGATCCTTGTGTATCAGCTTTAAAAATAGTAACATTAGCCTTATGTTTCCTAACATCATCTACAATCACAATTTCTCCATTTTCTCCTAAATCAATACAAGGATGCAATTTTTTATTAATCATTTCAAGAACAGGTAAATCAGGGTCGACATCAAATTCCTTAGAAAGAGGTTTTTCTTCAGTATACAAAACAATTTTAATCTTTTGAAAATCATTGCTGAGGTAATATTTTATATCATAAAATTTAAACTTTATGCTGATTTTCGACTGCTTCACAAGTGCCATATCTGTGACTTCAGGAATATGATTAAATTTAAATGGTCTGAATTCCAAGTCATCTCCATGCACAACTTTCAGTTCTTTAACATCAGAATCAGTTTGAATACCAACCGAAACACCTGCAGGCTTAGATATAAAATTATCAAAATTAAACTGAGTGCCAAGTCTATCAGTCAAAATCTCTACTTTTCCTTGTTCATGACTCACAAGTTCTTTCGGAGTTTTGTGAATGATTCTTTTTCGTGAACTATTAGAATGAACACTGTCAATCCTCGGTAAAGACTTCTGGTTACTTAAATTCCCTTCATTTGAACTCTGATGTCTCTTCACCTTCTGAGAAGTCAATTGTCGAAAGTTTTCAGTAAACTTCCGAGATGTAACATTTTTCTGTTCAACTGAAACAGGAGTTTCATTCCTTAAATTTTCTAATAAATTTTGTAATTTCAGCGAAAATTTCTTCGAAATTTTCGGATTTTGAGATAAAATCCTTTCTGCCTTAAGACACCAATGGTAGGACTGTTGAAGGTTCCCTAAAAAGCTTTCTTGAGACGAGACTTGTAGATAAGTCGAGCAGGTTAAACCTGCGAGTTCAAGGTTAGAATTATTTTTCCCTGTGACGATGTCTTGACAGACAATATCTTGACAGACGCTAACAGCTTCTTTAGAGATTTGAAGACTTTCTTTAAATTTCTGTTGTTTGTTGTAAACTTTACAAAGATTTAAAAGAAGTTTCACGTGGATTGGATGAAGCAAAGATGCTGTTCTTGCGATGTTGATTCCTGTTGTTAAGGACTTTTCAGATTCTTCAAATTTTTCATGTCGTTTCCAAGCTTTGCCGAGAATGTTGTGGAAAATGCAGAGCTCTGAAGGAAGAGGGACTTGGGGATAGTCGGAGAGAAGACGAGATAAAGGTCGTGTTACTTTTTCGATTGAGGATTTTAAAGATGATTGGTAGTTTGACACTGTTATTTGGGCAAGGTGTGAAAAGACGTCTTCTCCGAGATCGTGTCTGAATTCAGTTTTTGACTTTTTGATATGTTTTAGCATTTGTTCTAAGAAGTCAAGGATTTGAGATGGGCTGCTTTGAGGCTTCATTGATTTCCAGTGTTCTTCTAGGCTCATTTTATGAAGAGTGGATTTTGAAGGATTTAGGTTAATTTTAGGTAGTTTATACTTTTGATCTGATGTCGGTGTAGAATCTTTTCGTGTCTTGCCTTTGAAGTGAATTTGGCATAACTTTATCAACTAACTCAAATTTTATCCTTTTCGTTACATAAGTCGCTTCAGGAGTTGGAGTTCTTTTCGGAGTAGGTGTTTCAATCATTTCCATGCTCTTGCTCAAATGATCACGAATTTTTTTCATGTAAGGTAAAGGTTCCAACAGAGGTTTATTCGGTTTTTCATTTCTGATTAATTTACTTTCCTGAATTTTTGCTTCTTTTTTTATCTTTTTATTCAATATCGATGCATTATCTATGCTTTGAAGTCGATTTTTTCGTTTCAAATGATTTAGTTTCTCCTGTCGTTCTTTCCACGCTTCTTCTAATCGTTCTTCGAGTTCCATTTGGTGCTTCGATATCTTGTAAAGCTTTAGTTTCGGTTGATATTTCATTATTTCAATCGTGTCTTTTATCACTTTGCGAGTTTCTCTTACATCTTCAGCTTGCATGTACTTGTTCAATATGAGTTTTTCTCTCTGCTGAATTTTTGACATTATTATTCTTGATTGGGTTTATTTTTAATTTAATTAAGTTCTGACTGAAGGTTTTTATGAATTGGTTGCCTAAAATTTATTATATTAAATGATTCAGATTTTGAAGTTTTCTTTGATTTGAGAAAAGTTTTCTAGGCAAAGCATCATCATAAAACTATTATTATAAAGAATCAGTAGTTATAAAGTGTGTGAAACTTTAAATGATTTAGATTTTAAGTGGATAAATCTCAAATTTAAGAAAGAAGTTGATTCATTGAAAACAACAATTAGACATACAACTATTAAATATAATAATAGAAGATATTAATCTTGTAAATCTTTATACAGAAATACTATATCTAATTAACTTTCTTAAATTCTAATTCCTGCAATTCCTTGTCATTGTTTGATAAAACATTAACATTAGTTTCTGGAGGTGCCACTTTTGCAATTTTTCTAGCTTTAACCCATCTATAAAACCTGTTCAAATTCATAACAACACCAGTGAATACATTAAGCAATAACGCTGCAATAATAATAAATACACAGTTTAATGTTACACTTTCTGTAGTAAATTTGAGTCTTGATATAAAAGGAAGGATCAAATAAACATAAAATCCCATAGTTAAAGACTCATTGCAAATAGTATAAACACCAGAAATTGTGTCTTTATATGGCTTTAAAGTAACAATAAAGAAAATCATCTAATTTGATATTACAGCCAAAGAAAAAATCATACTAATGATCAACTGTAAAATAGCAGGCTGAATGAACAGCACAAGTAAAACAATAGTAAGCCTTCTCACTATAAAAATCAAATACAACAGACCTTGACCTGCATCTTTTTTAAACTCATAAAAAAAAGTTCCAAATTTCTTCAAAAAACTTTCTGACTCTTCTTCTGAGATTCTCTGATTTTCAACTAAAACTTTTACCATTAAAGCAGTAAAAAATATTTGAAGTCCCTATATAGATGTTACTAAACAAATTGCACATAATGAGAAATCAATAATAGTTAAAATTCCTTGATTTTTAAAATAAACTATTCCCAGCATTGAGTTGATGAAAATATCAAAGAAACTTTGGATATATATCCTTAAAAATACTTTATAATGATACCCTTCTCGAATTTGAGTAAGTTTATTAGAAAGCCATTGCATTTTCACTTTATTTCCCAAGAGAGTGAAAGGATAACAAAGTACAAAAATAATGAGATAAGTGAAAGTTGCTCCTGAGTTCAACAGTAGAAGATTTGTTTCATATCCGAAATCAACAAATTTTTGATCTAGTTGATTTTGAGGAGGATCTGTGATGATATATTCAAACAAGTTCGGAATTTTCGACTGGACCTGGATTGAATTTAAAAACTCTCTTAAACCTGAGTCAAATTTCAAGTTAAATAAAGCAACATATGAGTAAATTTCAATACTTGTCCAAAAGTTAAAGAAAAAGGTAGGATCTCCGAAAAATATGCTACTGCCGAGTGAAGTTCCAAGAGCTAAAGATATTCCGATGTTCGCGATTTTTAAACTTTGCCTTATTTCGTCAACTAGATGACTTGAGTCTGTCGGGTGAAGATTGATGCTAAGTTGTTGTGTAATAAGTAATGAATTTGATTGAGAAACAATAGATCCTTCAAAAAAAATCGAAATTTTATCACCTTCAACGATTTTTTCCTTTGTTTTCAGTTTTAAATCAAATCCAGATTTTGAATCTTTATCGATAATGAAACTTATTTCTGTAGAATTAATGAAAACCAGAAGGTTCTCAGTCTGAATCGGTTTTTCAAGTTCTTCAGTAAAGGTAATCTTTACATTGTTATTAAAGTCAATTGATATGAAAGCTGAAAAATGATTTCTTTCACATCCATTCCTGAAAGAATATCCTAAATCACACAAGCATTCCCCTTTTTCATTCAACGAGCTATTATTCAAACACGTTAAACACACGAATTCCGATCGACAAGTCAAGCAAAGACCAGTGCAAAAAATGCATTTTTTCATTTTAGAGTCGTAATACTCTTCAACTGAACATTGAAAACATGATTTATTCACAAGTTCAAAGCCAAATTCACAATTAAAACAAGATTTCGGCTGATAATCTGAACAATTGAGACAATGAGGATCGTCACATAAACTGCAAGTTGAATTTCGTCTACACCCTGAAGTGCATGAATCGAGACAAGCATCACAAGATCCCTGGCTTTCAAATGAAGAGATGTTGCAAGATGGTAAACAACTTCTATCTGTTAAACAAAGAGAACAACCTTCACAATTTTCTGTTTTAAAGAGTTTTATATCTGCAGGCTCTAAAACGAATAATTGGAATAAGTAAAGAAAACCTTGGAAGGTATTTTGGCTTGTTTCGTGACTTCCGAGATAAAAAGTTGAATTGAAGTAATCTTTAAATGGATGAAGGAAAAGTAATTGCTTTTGAGAGTTTTTGTTATTGAGTTTTATATTTGTATTTGAAAGAGTAGTGAAAGAAAGGATGAATAGAAGATGATTCCATTGGTTTTTTAATAGGGAAAGCTTAGACTTATAAGAAAATTCTTCATTTGATAGAAAAAAGTTTGCTGATAGTTGAAGGTTTGCAATTTTTAATGAAAAACTCCAGTATTGATTGTTTTCGTAGTTTAGGAGAAAACTGTCTATTTTTTCTGTGTAAATCCAAAAAGATATGCAAAAATTAGGACCGAATAATAGATGATCGTCGAGGTTTGTCATATTTAAAAAACTTCCATTACCATCGAAATAAAGTCCTCTGGCATAAGCTGGAATTGGAGTATTTTCCTTACCTATGAAAAAATTTTCATAGTCATTAAACTTGGCAACTATTCCACTTACCTTGTCAATAAAGATAGAAGAAATTTGCTTAAAATCGAATATAACATAAGGATCTTCATCTTTTGGATTTTCACATTTAAATGAATTAACGAGGTACCCTAAAGGACATTTTTCATTACAATACCCTGAAAGTGAATAAAACTTTTCAAAGCACTCAGAGCACTGATAGTAATAAGGACCTTTGCAATCTAAGCAACTTTCATGGCAATTTTTACACAAAAATGCAGTTTCATTCCAATAAAACCCTTTTTCACATTCACAATATCCGGATTTTAGTTTTAAATTCGACCTGCAACTGGTGCAACCGTTTTGAGAAGAATTGTTACAATATTTACATAGTCTTGAACAGCTATCACATGAACTACCATTTCTAAAGTATCCTTCATCACATATACATCGATTCAGGGATAAAGTTGCATTATTTACACAACTATCGCAGCTTGATTCAGATGAATTGTGGCAAGTTTTGCACTCAAAGCTGCATTTTTCACAATATAGTTTGTTAGACTTAAAGTACCCAGTTTCGCATACACAGGTTTTATTAATATTTATTGAGTTTTTAACACATATTAAACATTCAGAAGAAGAATTGCAGCTCAAACAAAGGTCTGGACAATTTTCACAATCATTTTTAGACTGACTCCATACAGTTAAATTTTTGCATAAACATGAACCTGAAACAAAATCCAAATTTTTATCTTGAAAACATTCTGTGCAATCAGATGTAAAATTTCTGCAAGAATTACATTTCATATCTTTACATAAAACACAATCTCCACTTCTTACACAAGTAACACAATTTTTATCGCATTTTTTACATTCTCCTTCAAAATAATATTCAAGTGAACAGTTAGATTTATAATCATTCGATTCATTGTAATAAGCTGTAGGTATGTAAAAATCATTAGTCACTTCAACGAAATTTGTGTAAGTTATTATCTTAAAAGACCATAAAAATCCTTGAAAAGATGAACTATAATTCCCTAATACAACTTGACTAAATCCATCATCATAAAAGGTAAAATTTTGATAAGAACTTGATCTTTGTTCATTCGTATTCAAATATGATTTAATCATAAGTTTTCCAGAAAAAGTCTTACGAAAAGCCACTGAATACATAATCCATGTCTCTGTTTCCATTGAATACAAATTTATGAAAGACAATTCCGAATCTTCCACAAATCTTTTTTTTTGAAACCCAACAGTTCCATTAGAAAATATCTTTAACTTCTCTTTACTAAAAATCAATCCATTTACTTCAATTTTTATCCAAAATTGAATCAAAAAATTTGAAAGACTTATAAAAGGGCAGGTGATGAAACTAGTATTTTTAAAATAATATCCTCGAAAAGCAGCAGGAATTGGATGTGAACTATTTTTAATATCTGGAATTTCTGAAATTCCTCCGAATTTAACAGGTTGTTGACTGTAAGAGTCATAAGTTGGCTCCGAAATATTTTCAAATTTTAAATTTAAGATTAAATGATTTTCTTGAATACAATTCGAAGAAGAGCTTTTGAAACCTGTCGGACATTTGTGCATACACATTGAATTATGAAGGAATAAACCATTAAAGCAGCTAAGGCATTTGAAGTAGTAAGGGCCATAGCATGATGAGCAGGAAGGATCACAGCAGCTTGAATTTCTTGGCTCTAATCCTTCAAAGCAAACATTGCTTGAGTTGTTTAATAGGCAAGTTCCATTATAATTATTTGAACAAGAAATGCAATCAACTTCATTACATTTTCGGCAATTGGACCAATCAGTGCATCCGAATTTGCAGGCTTCATTACATGCAAGACAGGATTTTTCCCATATATTGTAATAACTATGATGATCACAATAGGATACGCAGTTCAAAATTTCTGTTTTACAAATTATTGAGTAATTTGTGGGTTTAAAGTAATATTGCCAGATCTTCAGATAATATAAAAATCCTCCGAAACATTCTTTTTTGTCGTTTGAACATCCAATTAATACAGTTTTGTTCTCATCATAATGAAGATAACCTTGAATCGAATAAGCATCATAAACATCTAAAAGTTGACCATATCTTATAGTTGTTAATTGATCACTAAATAGCACTGAAAATGTCATAAAATTCCATGCTCTTGATAGATAAAAGCGATTGTTGGTATAAGCAATAAAGTACCCATATAAATTTGACAGTTTAATAGACATGTAAGCATTGTTCTGAATGCTAATTGTTTCAGAGCTAAAAAACGGGTTACTATTATAAGAAAGTACCCAAACTGAAATAGTAAAAGAGTAGTTAAAAATAATTGGCACCTTATTCTCAATATAAGAATTATTGTAAAAATAATAACCTCTGCTCTTGATTGGAGTGGGAATAGTCTTATCCACATCACTAATATCAGCTCCCGAAGGCCATCCAAAGTAACTATTGTTTATCAGGAAATCGCCAAAATTTATCGAAATTGCAGCATCTAGAGTTGAATCAGGTGTTGGCTCTAACATGCAAAGTCCATTAGTCAAATTATATCCACTCAAGCATTTGAAGCAAGTAAAATCAGACTCGTTTTGACAAAACTTCAAAGTAAGACATGAATTATTATCTGATTTGCAATCTTCACAGTGATCTAATTCGTATCCAACGCATTTACTGCAAGATGGGCTAAAACAAGCAGATCCTGAAGAAAAGGCACAAATAGGCCAAGTGCCGTTATCTGGACATTCAATACATTTTCCGTCTAAGTAGTATTGACTAGGGCTGCAAGGAATTAAATTTGCATTTACGTTAAATATGTTAGCTTGAGTATTAGTTAAAATAAAATAGTAAAGAAATCCTTTGAATCCATTATTTTCATTCAATAAAGACCCAAATGAATATGCCAAGTATTCAGAAGTAGGACTAAATATTCCTGGAATTTTGAAACTCTTGTCGTAATTCCTTATCAAATTTAAATTAGTTTTACTCTGATATATTTTAAAAATTGATGAAAACCAATAGCTATTGTGCTCTATATACAAATTTTCAAAGGAATAAGTTATTCCATTCCAGGTCTTAAAGGTCAGTATTAGGTGACTTTGATTTGAGGAGACTGAAAAAATTAGATTTGAGTCATTTTTTATTGAAAAAATCAGTCCAGGTTCGTAAATCTTGAGGGCTAATGCTAAGTGAAAATTAGGTGACAATGCCCAAGAATTCTCGGAACTTAGGCGACTTTGATTTATAAAGTAAAATCCTCTATCTTTAGTGGGTATAGGGCCTCTTGTATCATTAAAACTTTGATTGTCTGTAGTGTTAAAGTCTCCAATACTGTGTAAAATGTAATTTTGAACCTGGCTGAAATTAATCTCAAACAAATCTTTGTTACTTTTTCCAGGATCAATGCATTTATTGTTTTCAGCCGTGTGATTGAATCCGAAAGGGCAAAGATCTAAGCAGTTTGTTTTAAAGAAGTTTAATTTTTGGTCTGTACATGATTCACACGTTTCGTTGTAGCAGTACCTATCAACTGCAAGTGAGGAAGTAAGACATAAGATTAAAACAAACATATATATTCAACTCGATTGATGGATTCTAGAATATTCTATGATAATAAAGTGTTAGACTTACTTAGATAAGAAGATGAGGTTTACCTTATTTGGATATAGTTATGGGTTGAAGGCTACATAATAAAATTAAGTTTCCTTTATTAAAATTATAGACATATTAGATGAGATATAGGTTAATATATAATTTTATTACTCTAAGGAATCAAGAACATGCAATGCTGAAGTAATTTCTCAATATGAACTTATTATGAATATTATATTTTTTTTGGAAATTAGATTAATTCGATTCAAGATTTGTGTTTTTTTTTATATTTGAGGAATAATTCTTTTAAATATTGAATCAAATCTTAATAAAGATGATCCTTTCAGTAATTAAGCTATTTTAGTAAAAAAAAATCGAATGTTTAAAATAATTCAATATACAATAATGTATTTAATATGAAATAATTTAGTTACCTTGAAGCTGAAAATTTTATAAAAGTTTCATATAATCTGATTACTAGGATTATTATAAGATTTATATATGAGAAGAAGTTCAAACTAAACCTATGATCAATGATTTTAAACCCGAAAAACTTGAAAACTTAAAGAAACTTATGATTTAATTTTCTTATACCTTAATATGCATGAAAATCTAATATAAAACTTTAGATAAGAGCGCGGGGGAAAAATAAGCTTGAAATATATATTGAGCTTTTGAAAGGCATTTTAAATGCATTAGGCAGCAATAATGAAATATAATTGGTAAATATTTGAAATTTTTCGCTTATCTACAGCTGGTTCCAGTCAATCAACCCAATTATTTGAAACTACCTGCAAGATCACAAGCACTTATAAGTAAATCCTTAATCCACGATCCTAGAAAGCCAGGTTGTCAAGTTTTATCAAAATATTTTCCACTCGGATGAAGATATTCGCATTTTATTTCTTTGAACTACTTAAAAAATTTTTTGTTTCACTTTTGAATCATTTAAAATATAGTCAATTTATTACTAAGACCACTCTAACGACATTAAATCAAAACGAAGCTCCTTAAAAATATTATTAAGCTTAACCTAATACGAAGACAACGATTTAATTGTTTTTATTCACGCCTGATTAATGACAATTTTTTCAAGGATTAAATGCGAAGCTCAAATCTTTTGTTTATTTTTTAAGTCTTTATTGATAATCTTAAAATTTTAAGTAGGGAGCCTCATTGTTTAATATACCTCGCTAATAAAAATAGCTTTGCATACTATTCACCTTAATAAAAGAATCACTTGATTTAGACTTAAAATAATCAACAAGAGACTTTTTGGCTGAATACGTAGCATTATGGTAGAGTGGGGAGAAATGAGAAGAAGAAACCGAACCTTGAGAATAGAAGGATTTCTTTAAGGGCTTAGAAAAGATCTCTTGAAAGATTATGAGTAAGGATTGAATATGTAATGATTGAGGTTGTTAATATTAGATTAGAATATTTTAATTGCAAGGTATATCAAGGAATTATAAAATATGCTAGAAATACTGTAATTAGTAATTTTATAGTAACCAAAACATTTAAAAGACGATAAAAGATTACTATTAATATATTTAAGATAGGCTCTTATTTATTTCTTTCCAGGTGAAAAGCTGCAATTTTCTGGACCATTTGTTGAGAGGACTGAAATGATATATCGTAAGAGTTCTTAGATCTTCTAGCCTATTTAATAGCTTAGTAGAATCACATTTATATACTATTATAGAATTGATAAACTAATTTGATGAAAAAACCAAAATGAATATGCATTCTTGTATAACTCTTCAACCTTATTAGTTTATAAATGCAACAATAGACATTTGCTAGTGGAAATTAAGTGATAAATACATTTTTAAGAGTAAAGATACATGATTATAAAGAGGATATATATTTAGATAAAGTTGAAGACTTCAAATTCAACACTGGAGATTAATTTTTTTCCCGAATGTTTTTGAATGATTCTCATTGATATTCTGAAATAAAATATTGAATAAAAAGACTTCAATAAACTTCAAAATTTTATTACTATAGTAAAAAGTATCTTATTTTTGTTGTTTTAATCTATTCATCAAGAATTTATTAATTCTTAATGAAATCAGTGGTTACTTTTACATAATCTATTGATATAATCATTCAATAAAAAAAATCAATCATGAGATAATTTATAGAATCTTTTGGGTTTGTGAAAAATCTTGATTAATGGATTTAAAGTGTATTTGGGTTAACAATTATGTCTTTTTTAAGTTAAATAGCTATAATGCACATACAAATAGTTGATCTAATAGAATTTTCAAGTAGAATAATTTATATAATCCAATCGTATCATTCTGAAAAATTAATACAATCACCTGTGATTAGATTTAAATCAAATATTATAAAGTATTATAAAAAGATTTCGAAACCAGGTATATTAAATACAACTTCGTGTAATTTTTCAGAAATCTTTTTAATATATATGCTAATAATAATTAAGATGAACCTAACTAACTGAATTAAAATTTGATTCCATTCAATTTATAAGGAAAAATTATATAAAATCAAGCAATAAATATGAGACTAAGATTTAAAAAATCAAAACAAAATCCTAATAATTTTTTCGAATATAGGTAATTACGCTAATATAATAATTAGTTAATCTTCTAAAGCATGAGATAAAAAAAATCTATAAACTCGAAATGCAATTCAGACTCTTGGTTGATTTCAAAGTCCTCTTATTGATAAAAACTTCATCCTAGCCTTTTCTGTCTTAAATAAACTTTTTTATTAATTATCTATTTTGACTCATCAAATTTTAGAAGATAAGACTCATATTATATAAATAATGTCTGCCTTAATCTTGGCTATTTCTCTAATCTCTCACACTAGCTGTGAATCAATTCAAGATCAGGTATTGGATCAGAATTCTGTAGCTCTGATAGAAGAAAAAGAGATTTTGGAAATAGATACCTTAAAAATTTACATATTCGAAATGTTCAGTTATTCTGATCTCATAACACAAAAAGAACTTTCAATAGAAAACTTAGATATCAGCCAAAAAGACTTAGAAAATGATGAAAAACTCGAAAAATGCTGCAGAAAATACGAGATAGAAGAGGGTGATAATTATAAAAATATAATTATACTCCTTTACCATTTTTTTCAACAGGACATTACTATATACAAGTGTTCAAATAGAAATCGAATAGGTATTGTAAAAATTAATGGGGAAAACTTCAATGATATTGTGGAAAGAAGAAAAATACTAAATTTTATCAATGAAAAATTAAATAAAAGCTTTAAGAGATTTATTTTTGAGAGGATTGGTGAGAATAATTTTTTGAATATCCATGAAACAAGAAAAAGAAAAACTCAAGGCTATTATGATTTTATTAACCATACTAATTTAAGAAATGATTCATGTGTAGGTTGTGCAGTTTTGGACTATCAATATTTTGATCTATTTTCAGAAATAGACTTAGAAAATGTTTATTATGAATTAAAAAACTGGATACTAATAAATAAAACCACATGCTCATATTGCAGGTACAATTCAATATGCGACATCGAAATTCCTTTACTATCATTACTAAAACTCTTAAATTTGAATTCAATCTCAATAAATAAATTTATATGTTCAGATAATTTCCCTCTCTATGTCTTTTTGTTTAACCAATTAAAATCAAGTTGTCTTGAAAAATACGAAAATTTAACTATGATGTTCATAGACTACAGCATCGCTTGTTTAATAAATTATCGATCAAAAGTATTATCTAATTATTCATATTCCTATATTTATAGAATAGATGAGGTCAGCTGGTATATAAATGAATTTTTATATAGAGTAATGAAAGAAGGATGGCTTGACATCGGATCAAGTATCAATTATACATCATCATTCTTTGGTCTATCTCCAAGAATTGATGTTTCATGCGAAATAAAAATCGCTACTAAAATACCTCTTATTGTTCAGAAGAAATGCACATCTTTAAATTCAATAGTGCTTAAAGTTACAATGAAATTTATTAATGTTTATCCAGTATCAGAAGCGATTTCAATAATTTATTGGAAAATAGGAACTTTCGAAACTATAAATCAAATAAACTATCCAACTTTCAATGGTGAATATGATATTTGGTGTGATTCAAATACACCTTTTGATACTATTAATCTTAATGCATATGAAGATATTTCAAATGGCATTAAGATTTATTATAATTATCAAGTTTCATATTTGATTGTCTCCTCGACTGAATTAAAAGTTTTTGTTAACCAAGGCTTTTACCTAGCTTTACACAAATGTCAGCAGAGTTTATGTGAAATATGTACAAATTACTCTTATTGTATCGATTGTATATATGATCATAGTAATAATAATGGAATATGCTATGAATGTTTAGCAGGATGTAACGATTGTAATCTAGACCAACAATGTATAGATTGTAAAAGTGGTTATTACTTACCTCAAAACGAAACTCAATGCGATAATTGTGAAATAAATTGTTATCACTGTAATAGTGATGGCCAATGTGTTTATTGTTTTACTTATTTCGGATTAAACCCGGCAAATCTAACAACTTGTATCAATTGTTTGGATATTAACTGTCAGTATTGCAATTCAAATGCCAATATATGTAATTACTGTAATTATAAATATGGATTCAATTCGAATTCGGTTTGTGTAAGTTGTGCTGATCCACACTGCCAATATTGTGGTAGTAATTTTGCTTATTGCGATCATTGTGAAGTTAAATATCAGAAAAATTCATCGCTAAATCAGTGTGTATCCTGTCCATCAAACTGTGATTACTGTAATCAAGACCTTATTTGTTATCAGTGCTCAATAGGTTATGGTCTTGAGTTTAATTCAAGAATATGCTCACCGTGTGGAACTAACTGTACGTATTGTTATTATTTTGATTACTGTAATCAATGTGAACCTGGTTTGTGTTCAAGCTCCTCAAACAGTTCATGTGGAATCCATCAAGATTGCCTTTTATGTTCAACTGATTTGATTTGTTTACTTTGTAAAAATCCAGCTCTTATTCCTAGTCAAATTGAAGGATGTGAGTGCACTGAAGGTTTCTATAGAGATTCAACAGATATATGTCAGCCTTGCCTAAGCGAATGCTTGACTTGCTCAAATAGCAGCAGCTGTATAGAATGCATTCCAGAATATTCAGTTTACAATTCGAGTCTAGGATGCATTTGCCGAGAAGGTTATTTTCTATCAACTTCGATGCAAAATATTGATGGCTGTCAGATATGCAATTCTTCATGTGAAACCTGCT